>PVKU01010851.1:0-48418 GCA_004027475.1 Anoura caudifer | reverse complement strand
TGGAGTCTCAGAGGATTTCCAGGGCAGGGCAAACAATTTTAGCCAGGTTGAAGGAGTCCCCGATATGTCATCCACCTGCCACCTCTGTGGCTCTGTGGACAGGGGTTTCAGAAAAGGGACAATGGCCTTTCTGTCTGGGAGAAAGCTGTCTCCCAGCTCTTGCCTTGATGCCAGATACTTTATTTCCTCCCCATATGCCACTGGTGCCTTTCAAGCCGATACCCCAGTGCTGGAGCTCAGAGGGAGTGAGTCTGAGTAGATGAGTCCTTCTGTTGGTTCCTTAAGAGGAACTGCTTGGGACTCCTGAAGTTTCTTCCACAGAGTCTTTCCCTATTTGTTCTTGCAGCCAGAAGTTATGAGGATTTATCTTCCTTTCACTGGAATCCTGGGTTGGGGTACCTGGTGTGGGGCTGGGACTCCTTGTTCCAGAGACATCCCTCCTGAATTTTTATACAGCGCATGTGGCTGTGGAGCCCACCTGTTCCACATCCCAGCCCCTCCTACCAGTCTGGATGGATGTGATTTCTTTAATTCTGTAGTTGTCAGGCTTCCATTCAATTCAATCTGACAGTTCTGGGTGATGGTTGTTCTGTAATTTAGTTTTAATTTTGATCTGGTTATTTGAGGAGGTAAGCCATGTTTACTTATCCTGCAGTCTTGACTGGTAGTCTCTCATAGCAGTTTTGATTTTCATTTCCTTATTACTAATGACACTGAGAATCTTCTTACGTGCTTACTGGCTACTTGTATATCTTCTCTGGAGAATGCCTGTTCAATCTTTTGCCCATTTTTAAATTGTGTTGTCTTTTGAAAAAATATATTTTATTGATTATGCTATAACTGTTGTCCCATTTTCCCATTTATTCCTCTCTGCCCTGCATACCCCTCCCATCCGTATTCTCCACCTTTACTTCATGTTCATGGGTCATACATATAAGTTCTTTGGCTTCTACATTTCCTATATTATTCTTAAACTCCTCCTATTTTCTACCTACCATTTATGCTATTCTCTGTACCTTTTCCTCCTCCCTTCCCTTCCTCCACTGATAATCTTCTATGTGATCTCCATTTCTGTGATTCTGTTCCTGCTTTTGTTGTTTGCTTTCTGTTTTCGTTCTTAGGTGCCTTTGTTAATAATTGAGTTTGTTGTCATTTTACTGTTCATATTTTTTATTTTATTTTTCTTACATAAGTCCCTTTAACATTTTATATAATAAGGACTGAGTGTTGATGAACTCCTTGAACTTGACCTTATTTGGGAAGCACTTTATCTGCCCTTTCAGTCTAAATGATAGAGTAATCTTGGATGTAGATCTTGTCTTTTATGACTTGGAATACTTCTTTCCAGCCTCTTCTTGCCTGCAAGGTTTCTTTTGAGAAATCAGCTGATAATCTTATGGGAACTCCTTTGTATGTAACTGCCTCCTTTTCTCCTGATGCTTTTAGGATTCTCTCCTTATTTTTAATCTTGGATAATGCAATTATGATGTGCCTTGGTGTGTTTCTCCTTGGATCCAACTCGTTTGGGACGCTCTGAGCTTCCTGGACTTCCTGGAAGTCTATTTCCTTTGCCAGATTGAGGAAGTTCTCTTTCATTATTTGTTCAAATAAGTTTTCAGTTTGTTGCTCTTTCTCTTCTCCTTCTGGTACCCCTATGATTTGGATGTTGGAACATTTAAAGATATCCTGGAGGTTCCTAAGACTCTCCTCATTTTTTTTGAATTCTTGTTTCTTCATTCTGTTCTGGTTGAATGTTTCTTTCTTCCTTCTGGTCTAAACCATTGATTTGAGTTCTGATTTCCTCCCTGTCACTGTTGGCTTCCTGTACATTTCCCTTTATTTCACTTAACATAGCCTTCATTTTTTTCCTCTATTTTGTGACCATATTCAACGAATTCTGTGAGCATCTTGATCACTTCTGGTTTGAACTCTGCATCCGATAGGTTGGCTCTCTCTTCATCGCTTAGTTGTACTTTTTCTGGAGCTTTGATCTGTTCTTTCATTTGTGCCCTTTGTGTGTGTGTGCGTGTGTGTGCGCGCGCGCGCGCACACGCACACACCTGTTGCATATAAGGGGCCGAGCCTTAGGTATTCACAGGGTGGGGCAATGCACATCACTTTGTTGTGATGCTGTATTTTGGGGAGGAGTCAAAGAGGGAATGGTGTCATTTGCTGTGCTCTCTTTCAGTTTTCATTCACTTCCTCCGGTACCCACAAATTGGGCCCTTCTGGTGCTGATTCTCAGGTGGGTGGGTTTCTGTACCTTCTAGGAGCCTGTGGGTTTCTCCAATGAACTGTCCCAGGAGACTGGGCATTTCTCCCACTGCTGTCTCAACTCCCACAGGTGTTTTCAGTTAGAGGCTTTGGGGCTTTATTTTCCCACACTGAAACCCTGGGTTTCTCGGTCTATATTGCTCCCCAATTGTTCCTCCCAGTTTATATTCATGCAAATCTGGGACTGCCTGCTCCACCAGCCGCTACCTTCTCTGCCCCAGTCCTCCAGCAACAGCCTTTCGGTGAGTCCTCTTCCCCTGGCAGCCCGTCTCTGCCTGTCCTACCTGTCTGGATGAATGTTTCTTCTTTAATTCCTTGATTGTTGGACTTCCATACGGTTCGATTTTCTGTCAGTTCTGATTGTTTTTTGTTTTTAATTTGTTCTTGTCCTTCTTTTGGTTTTGCAAAGAGGCACGGTGTGTCTACCTATACCACCATCTTTCCTGGAAGTCCACATGCTCATAAATTGTGTTGTCTTTATATTGTTGAGTTGCAAGTGTTCTTTTTGTATTCTAGAAACAAGTCCATTATTTTGTGTTTTTACATTCTAGAAACAAGTCTCTTACCAGATATGTGATTTGCAAATATTTTTTACCACAGTATAGGTTATCTCCATACTTTCTTGATAATGTTCTTTGAAGTACAATAAAAAAAAACCCTTTTTGCAAGCACAGTTTATCTATGTTTTGTTTTGTCACTTCTGCTTTTGGTGTCAAACCTATGAAATCATTGCCTATTCCAAGGTCATAATGAATGTAGCTATGATTTCTTCGAGGTCTTTGCTCCATCTTGTGTCATTTTTTATATGGTGTGATGCAGGGGTCCCGATTCGTTCATTTGCATTGGATATCCAATTGACACATGACCATTTGCTGAAAAGACCATTACTTCCATAATGAATTGTCTTGGCACCCTTGTCAATAATCAATTGACTGCAAACATATGTAATATATAGACTAGGCATAAGCTGAGCAAAGAGACAAAGGTGAAAATACTCTTAAGACTCAAGCAAAGAGTATAGTCAGTGGATATGAAAGAGGGATCAGATGAGATCAATAAGTTTCACATTAACTAGTTGAACTGGTGTAGGATAAGACAAGAAGGACCTGAGTGTCAAGAGGGCACACCAAGAGAAAGCCAAAGAACTCCCTGCCATGGAACATATACTGTGGATAGTAGTGGTTATGTCCCAGCTTTTATTTCTTCTGTTATATTTTCCCCTGTGTAACTTGTGGGTACCTTTTTAAATATTTATCATTATCCTTATTTTTAAACTTATGAATCAGATGTCATGGGCACTTAATGACTTATTAGCATTTTCATAACCTTTATTCCCAGGACATATACTTTGAGGTATGAGTTCAAGGTTCCTCTATAGAGATATGCTAAGCTTAAGTTAGATGCTCCTAAGTGCCATATTTCCTGCATTATTATTGTCCCCCCATACTGAAAAGTAATTTAATCACACAGGTAACTTCTGGTCTTTCTAATCACTGGCTGTGTGTTTGTGTGCTTAACTTCCCTTCCAAGTTTGTTGCTATTCTAGGTCTCAAACTTTATTACAAAATATTAGAATGATCTCCTTTGTGCATCTTTTTCCTTCTTAAAGAAGGAAAACTAACTTTCAACTAACTTTATAATTGGTGAGTATTTCTACACTGAAAATATATTTAGCACCATGAGGTGCTTAGGACCATGCTAGGTACTGTTGAAGAAAAGAATTATATGACAGGCTGCCAGACCTTAGTTCACTGCAGCAGGAAGACACACAAAAGGGAAATAAAACAGTGTCTGGTAAAGAACTGAATGGAATGTTGTCAAAGATGAAAATACAAAATGCAGTGAGGGCAGTATGTGTTCAGAAAGGGGAGAAACTTGCTAGAGCTACCATGAATTTGGGTCATGGCTCAGGAGCCTAGTGAGGCGAAAAGACATCCAAACTAGAGGTTAAAGCACTGGGCATGAATAGACACATAAAAGAGGAATGAATTTGATTCATGAAAGAGAAAGAATGTATACCTTGTGCAACAAGCTTAATTTGTGAAGGGCTCTATGGTCCAAGAAGTCTGACTTTGATCTAACGAGAAATGCAGTTACTAAATGCCTTTCAGTAGTAAAAGGCATGAGGTTCCTCTGGCATGTTAGACTAGGACGAAGATCAAGAAGTGGGATCAGTGAAGTTAGAAACCACTTTGGACGAATCAGTTATCAAGAATAAATGGCAAAAAAGAAGTCAGAACAATACATAACACATTACAAGTGTTCAATAAAAATATTAACTATTATAAAACAATTGCAGGCACTGGCATAGTAGTAGAAAGAAAAAGCAAGATCACTTTCAAAAGTACCAGTTTCACCTTACGAAGAAGATGACTCACAGATTTTTTGAGCCTTGGTTATCTATAAAAGGCTAAAGAAAGAGGTGAAAAGTTGTACTAACTTATAGGTTTTCCTGCAGGAACACACAATTAACACTCTGAAGAGTAGTTGATTATATAATATTCCTAGATTTTTTTTTACAGATTTATTACCAGTTAGCATTTATTGAGAATAAATCTGGTATTGTACACACTCTTGGGGGGGTGGGAATACAATTGACAATCTAGAGAATAAACAGAGGGAAGATTATTTCAGAACCATGCACTCAGTAATAGTGGTTAGAAAATGTTAGGGCACCAATGTGTCCTCAAATGGAATTTTGTAGACTTAAGAATTTAAAGGCCGGATTACACAAAGTATAAACAGGTTTGTCTAAAAGTCTAGGCACAAACTTCAAAGCTCAAAGCTTCCAGTATTACTCATTTGTTAGTGGTAGGTTAACCCACTTGAAAATATCTACAATAAAATACTTTTTTCATTGTAGTTGCTTCATTGTTGTATTTGAGGCAACATATTTCTCTTCTCAGCAAGGAAAGACGCGATCTTCCCATTTCAGACCTCTCCACAACCATTTAGATTATAAATTATTGCTGAATATTTCATGAAATGCATTTTACAATCAATCTGTAAGTAAAAATATAGGCAACTTTTGACATGCACATATTCTTGCTGTTACTATTTTTACTTCTAATATAAACAAATTATTCTTTTGAAAAAATACTGATTTTTATTTCTTAAAATAAATACTTGTTTTAATTTTTTTACAACATAAATCTAAATCTATTCACCTTGGGAAAAATAGGTATCACGTAAATGTTAGCTACTCATAAAGCTTGCTGATTTGAATAACGGTGCATTTATGTGTTTTTTCTATAACTTTTTAATTTAAAATGTTATTGTTGTTCAATTATAGTTGCCTGCATTTTCACCACACCCCTAACCCCCTCCAAACCCACCTCCCTCCCTTGCTTCCACCCTTCCCCTTGGTTTTGTCCATGCGTCCTTTATAGTAGTTCCTGAAAACCCTACTCCTTGTGGTCCTCTCCTCTCTCCCCTCTGGTTATTGTTACCTTGTTCTTAATTTCAATGACTCTGGTTATATTTTGTTTGCTTTTGCTTTTGTTGAATATGTTCCAGTTAAAGGTGAGATCATTGTCCCTCACTGCCTGGCTTATTTCACTTAGCATTATGCTCTCCAGTTGCATTCATGCTGTTGCAAAGGGTATAAGCTCTTTCTTTGTCTCTGCTGTATATTATTGCATTGTGTAAATGTACCATAGTTTTTTGACCCACTCATTTACTGATGGGCACTTAGGTTGTTTCTAGCACTTGGCTATTGTAAATTGTGCTGCTGTGAACATTGGAGCGCATAGGTTCTTTTGGATTGGTGTTTCAGGGCTCTTAGGGTATAATCCCAGCAGCAGAATTGCTGGGTCAAAAGGTAGATCCATTTTCAGTTTTCTGAGAAAATTTCATACTGCTTTCCACAGTGGTTGTACCAGTCAGCAATCCTACCAACAGTGCACTAGGGTCCCCTTTTCTTTACACCCTCTCCAACACTTGTTGTTTGTTGCTTTGTTTATGATGGCCATTCTGACCGGTGTGAAGTGATATCTCATTGTGGTTTTAATTTGCATCTCTCTGATAGGTAGTGATACTGAGCATCTGTTCATGTGTCTCTGGATCCTCTGTATGTCCTCCTTGGAGAAGTGTCTGTTCAAGTCTTTTACCCATTTTTTAATTGGGTTGCTTGTCTTCTTAGAGTGGAGTCATGTGAATTCTTTATGTATTTTGGACATTAAACCTTTGTCTGAGGTATCATTGGCAAATATGTTTTCCCATATGGTTTGTTCTCTTTTTAATACTGTTTTCTTTAGCTGTGCAGAATCTTTTTATTTTGATGAGATCTCATTTTTTTATTCTTTCCTTTATGTCCCTTGCTCTAGGGGAAATATCAGTGAAAACATTGCTGCATGAAAAATATCTGAGATTTTCCTGCCTATGTTCTCCTCTAGGACTTTAATGGTGTCATGACATATATTTACATCCTTTTTCCCTTTTGAGTTTATTTTTGTGTGTGGTGTAAGTTGGTGGTCGTGATTCATTTTTTTGGCATATAGCTGTCCAGATCTCCCAACCTCAGTTGTTTTGGAGGCTATTTTGCTCCATTTTATGCTTCTTCCCCCTTTGTCAAATATTAATTGACTATAGAGACTGTTTTCTACAGTTAAGAAATTATTTCTAGGCTCTCTGTTCAGTTCCATTGGTCTATGTGCCTGTTTTTATGCCAGTACCAGGCTGTTTTGATTACAGTGGCCTTGTAATAGTTAGATATCAGGTATTGTGATCCCTCCTGCTTTGTTCTTCTTTCTCAAAATTCCTGCAGCTATTCGTGGTCATTTATGGTTCCATATAAATTTCTGAAATGTTTGTTCTATATCTGTGAAATATGTCATGGGTACTTTAATAGAGATTGCATTGAATCTGTAAGTCGCTTTGGGTTGTATGGCCATTTTGATTATGTCAATTCTTCTGATCCATGAGCATGGTACATGCTTACATTTGTGTCTTCCTTAATTTCTTTCTTCAGTGTTGTATGCTTTTCTGGCTACAGGCCTTTTACTTCCTTGGTTAGAGTAACTCTAGGTACCTCATTTTTCTTCTTGCTATATCAAATAGGATTTTTTTCCTGATTTCTGTTTCTGATGTTTCATTGTTGTTGTACAAAAATGATTTTGATTTCTGAGTATTGACTTTGTAACTGGCTGTTTTGCCAAATTCATTTATTAGGTCTTCTAGTTTTTTGGTGGAGTCTATAGGATTTTCTATGTACACTATCATGTCATCGCAAGTGACAGTTTTGTTTCTTTGGATACTTTTTTTTTTTCTTGTCTGATTGCTGTGGCTAGGACTTCCAGTACTATGCTGAATAGGAGTGGTGAAAGTGGGCATCCTTGTCTTGGTCCTGATCTTAGCGGGAAAGCTCTAAGTTTTTGCCCAGTGAGTATGATGTTGGTTTTAGGTCTCTCATATATGGCCTTTATTATGTTGAGGAATGCTTCCCACTTTGCTGAGTGTTTTGATCATAAATGGGTGCTGTGCCTTATCAAATGCTTTTTCCATATCTATGGATATGATAATGTGATTTGTCTTTCCTTTTGTTTATGTGGTGTATTACATCTATTGATTTGCAAATATTGTATCATCCTTGCATTCCTGGTATGAAACCCACTTGGCCATGGTGTATGATGTTTTTAATGTATTGTTGGATATGGTTTGCCAATATTTTGTTGAGGATTTTAGCATCTATGTTCTTCAGTGATATTTGCCTGAAGTAGTCTTTCTTTGCGAAGTCTTTATCTGGTTTTGGGATTAGGATGATGTTGGCTTCATAAAAAGACTTTGGGAGTCTTCCATCTTCTTGAATTTTTTTGATATAATCTGCGGAGGATGGGGGTTAGCTCTCCCTTAAACACTTTGTAAAATTTTCCTGTGAAACCATCTGATTTAGGGCTTTTGTATGTTGGCTTTTTAATTACTGTTTGAATTTCATCAGGTGTTATTGGCCTGTACAGGCTTTCTGCTTCTTCTTCATTGAGTTTCGGGAGATTATATTTTTCTAGAAATTTGTCCATTTCATCTAGGCTTTCGAATTTCTTGGCATATAGTTCTTTCTAGTAATTTCTTATAGTCCTTTGCATTTCTGTGGGATCAGTTGTAATCTCTCCTTCATTTCTGATTGTGTTTTTTGGGTCTTCTCTCTTTTTTTCTTGATGAGCCTGCTTAAAGGTTTTTTTTATTTTGTTTATCTTTTCAAAGAACCACTCCTGGATTCATTGATCCTTAGAATTGTGCTTTAAGTCTCCATCTCATTTAATTCTGCTCTAATTTTAGTTATTTCCTTCCTTCTACTTGCTCTGGGTTGTCTTTGTTGTTGTTCCTCAAGTTCTTGTAGGTGTAGGGTTAGGCTGTTTGTTTGAAATGTTTCTATCTTTTTTAGGTAGGCCTGTATCGCTATGAACTTCCCTCTCAGGACTGCCTTTGCCGTGTCCCATAAGTTTTGGATTGTTGTGAGTTCATTTTCATTTGTTTCCAGAAATTTTTGATTTCTTCCCTAATCTCATTCTTGACCCATTCATTGTTTAATAGCATGGTTTTCAATCTCCATTAGTTTGAGTGTTTGGGGTTTATTTTCTTGAGGTTGGTTTCTAGTTTCAGTCCCTTTGTGGTTGGATACAATGTTTGATAGAATTTCAATTTTCTTGAATTTGTCTAGGCTTGTTTTATGTCCAATCACATGGTCTATCTTTGAAAATGTTCCATGTGCATTTGAAAAGAATGTGTATGTTGCTCCTTTGGGATGAAGGGCTCTATATGTATCAGTTAATTCCATTTGATCAAGGGCATTGTTACATGCCACAATATCTTTGTTGCTATTTTGTTTGGAAGATCTGTCCATTTTTCACAGTGGGGTTCAAATCTCCTACTATAATTGTATTGCTGTCAATATCTTTCTTGAAGTCCTCCAAGATTTTCCTTATGTATTTGGGTGCTCCTATGTTGGGTGCATGTATATTTACTATGTGTATGTCTTCTTGATGGATTCTTCCTTTGAGTATTATGAAGTGACCTTCTGGGTCTCTTTTTATGGCTCTTTTTTTTTTTGAAGTCTATTTTCTCTGGTATGAGTATTGCTAATCCAGCTTTTTTTTTCCTGCCCATTTGCTTGGAATATTTATTTCCAGCCCTTCACTTTCAGTCTGTGTACAACTTTTGTTCTGAGGTGCGTCTCCTGTAGGCAGCATATGTGTGGGTCATGTTTTCTTATCCATTCCGCTATTCTGTTTCATTTGATTCAGGCATTTAATCCATTTACATTTAAGGTTATTATTGATAGGTACTTATTCGTTGCCATTTTTTTGTACCTGTGTTCCTCTCTCTTTCATTGTTTTTCTTCGTGTTTTTAAAGAAAACCCTGTAGCATCTCCTGCAGAGCTGCTTTGGAGGAGGTATATTGTTTGAGGCTTCTTTTGTCTGGGAAGCTCCTTATTTGGCCTTCCATTTTAATTGATAATCTTGCTGGGTAAAGTAGTCTTGGTTGCAGGCCTTTGGTTTTCATTGCTTGGAATATTTCTTGCCATTCCCTTCTGGCTTGGAGTGTTTCCATTGAGAAGTCAGTTGCTAGTCTTATTGGGGCTCCCTAGTATGTCACTTCCTGTCTTTCCCTTACTGCCTTTAAGATTCTCTCTTTATTTGGAATTTTGTCATTTTAATTATTATGTGTCTTGAAGCAGGCCTCTTTGGGTTCCTCTTGATTGGGACTCTCTGTGTTTCTTGGATTTGTGTGACTTTTTCCCTCATCAAATCAGGTAAGTTTTCCATCATTACTTTTTCAAACAGTTTTTCTATCCCTTGTTCTTCTTCTTCTCTTTCTTTATCCCTATTATATGAATATTATTACATTTTTATATTGTCCTGCATTTCCCTTAACCCCTCTTTATTCTTTCTGAGCCTCTTTTCCTTGTCTTGCTCATTCTGGGTGTTTTTTTTTTTTTTTTCTACTTTGTCCTCCAACTTGCTGATCTGATCTTCTGCTTCATTGATCCTGCTTTTGATTCCTTCTACTGTTTTCTTCAGTTCAGAAACTGTATTTTTCATTTTCTCTTGGCCTTGTTGATAGTTTCTATTTCCTTTTTCATGGTGATATAGTTTACAGTGAGTTCATTGTAGTTTCCCTGTAGTTTTTGGTAATTCTCTTTGAGCTCATTGAGCTTCCTTATAACCATTGCTTTGAACTCAATATTTGATATTTGACTTGCCTGTTTCACTTAGCATTCTTTCTGAGACTTCTTCCTTTCCTTTCATTTGGGGATTGTTTCTTTGTCTTCCCATTGTTTGTGAGACTCTTCTTGTTAGCCTCTGGTTCTTAAATTTATCTCTTCTGACTCCGTGTTTATGGTGTGAACTTGTATGGTAGAATGCCTATGATATTCAGTGGTGTCGTCTCCTTGATCTCCCAAGATCACTGTACTTGGGCTGTCGTTTAGTTGACTCTGTGTATGTCTTTGCGTTTTGATTGCTGTTGGGTCTTTGGTGGTTCCTTCCCACCAGCTGGTTAACTAAGGGTCACTCTGTCCACCACCTCTTGTATTCTGTTGTGCACATGTGAGCAGGTTGTGTTGAAGCTGGTTCTTCCATGTTTACAAGGTTTTGAGGATTCTCTCTTGCTCTTGTTTAATTGTTTGTTCTTGGTAATTTCTCCACTATTTACTTGTATTTCCAGATATGTCCTTGGTTGAGGTTAGTATGGCTTCCACTCTCTCCTTCACCTTCTTCTCTTGTTATCTGTTGGTGGTTCCTTTGTTGGTGGGTTTCCTCTCCCAGCAGATATCCTGGTGTTCACAGGTTCCACCTACTCTTTTTTGTGATTAATTGGAGGGGAAGGGCAAAATAGTTTAAGACAGCAAAAGTGTATTCTATGATATTCACAGTAGCAGCCAGTAGAGAAGAGATAGGAGACCCTTTGGCTATGTGTAGTGTTAACCATGATCTTTTACCCAACTAGGCACTTTTTAGAAAAGTTGGAAAGAAGGTAAGTCTCTTGGGAGGGGAAGGATTGTGAGTTGGATCTAGAAAGCAGTGAGCTTGTGGGAGGTCAGATTATGAGGTAACGTGAGAGTAAAGTATAGAAAATAGGCATAGTGTGCGAGAGAATAGAGTTAACCACAACAGTAATAGAGTTCAGGAAACCGTGCAGTGGGATAAGATCTGGGAGGTGTGATGTGTAATATTTATAGTTTTATGGAACAGCTATTATTTACAATAATAATGGAGCAACAATCATATGATGCAATCTATGTGATCTGGATAACCAGAATAGGAAGTATAGGACCTACAGTAGTGTGCTAATGGATCACAAGTGAAGTAAAAGATAGTAAATGAAAAATACACTATGAAAGAGAGAACAAGGGAAACCAGTCAAATAATGCAATTTTACCAGCCAAGTTAAGAAAACTAAACAGAAAGAAGAGAAATAAAAAAATACTAATAAAAGATGTAATGATAATAAAAAATAATGATACAAATATGCTATAACTTGCAATTTCTGTGTAGTAGCAATGTGAAATTTGTCTCACTGTCTCAGCTGTTGGGATGCCCCCTCTTTGGGTCCAACTCTGGTCTTTGTACAGTTCCAAGTTTTGTCTCACTTGTGGGAATTTAAAAAAAAAAGAAGAAGGAAGAAGAGATAAAAAGGGAAAGAAAGGAAGGAGGAATAAAACAAGAAAGAAGGAAAGAATAAGAAGTTAAAAGACAGAAAGAAAAAAAAAAACCAAAAAGAATTACTTTACAAAAAGAAAAAAAGCCTCCTGCTGGCTTCAAACTGGCCAAGCCAGTTTTGTTGGTCTTTCCTGCCTGCAACAGGCTGAGGAGTGTTTGATTTCTCTTTTCTCCCTTCCTGATGGGCATTCAGTCAGCCTCCAGCCCAATTCCCTAGCAGCCTCTTGTCCCACAGGTTTGGGTGCACACTCTCCTGAGGGTTACAGGTGTGACCATGGGGTCTTCCACAGTGCACACTTGTCCTGGGACTCCGGGTGTGGGCTCTGGGCCTTCTGTAGAACACACTCTCCCTGGGGTTAGGGTTGTGGGCTGGAGGCCTTCGGTAGTGTGCATTCTCCCCAGGTTGTGGCGTGCACACTTGGTGGCTGGGCACCTCCGGTCCCTCAGGTTCCGGCATGCACTCTTCTCAGGGCTACTGGAGTATGAGCGGGTCCTTCTGCACCACCTTGGGAGCACCCTGGCTGGGTGGGGAGGAGGCCAGAGTGGCTGCTGCAGAATTCCCTATACAGCCAGCAAATGTCGCTTTTTTCACTTTTTCTGAGAAATTCCTCCTGCTGAAGCTTGTGGCTCCATACAGAGGCCTGGCCTCTCATGCAGCCCAATTCTCCTCCCAGACCAGGGACTGTCTAGGTCAGGGCCTGTCATGGCACAACTCTCAACTCTCCCCAGTGGGCATCCACAGACTCTGTGGGTGCTCACGTACCCTGTGCGTTTGCAACGTAGTCCTTATTCCCCTCTCTGTGACTTTAAGCAACCAGGTCTCTATGGGAGGGGCTCAAACCTTCTTTGGCAGGGGAGGGAGCTGTTCACCCAGCTTTCTCCCAAGAGCCCTGTGGCAGACCCTGCAGGCACCAGGCCTGGGGATGCAGCTGCTCTGGTCCCAGGGCCTTTATTGTCCTGAAGGACTCTCCTTACAGTCTGTTTTTTCAATGTCCTCTACAATTTTTGGTCTCCTATCTTCATATATACTGGCTGTTTACTCTGTTCCTCAGTAGATTGGCTAGGTGTTTCGCCCATGTGCAGGGGGAGGTGGGCTCTGCTCCCACCTCTCACCGCCATCGTAACTCTATTCCTAAATTTTTATTATTCTGATACAGTTGTCCCAATTTTTCTTTTGCCCTCCTCTGCCTAGCCCATCACCTGCTCCCAGTCAACACCCACACTGTTGTTGATGTCCGTGTCATTCATACATGTTGTTTGATTTTTCCTAGTTTTTAAAAAAAAAATTAAAGATTTTACTTATTTTTAGAGAGGGGAAAAGAAGGAAACACCAACTTGTGGTTGTCTCTCACACACCCCCACTGGGGATCTAGGTGGCAATCCAGGCATGTGCCCTAGACTTGAAATTGAACCAGCAACACTTTGGTTCACAGGCCAGCACACAATCCACTGAGCCACACCAGCCAGGGCAGGATTATTCCTAATTTTTTTATTTATAGCCAATTCTTTGGAAATGTCCCAAAGAATGGGTCTTTTAATTCCATTTCAACATCTTAAATCTATTAAGATATAAAGAAAAACTGTCAAATTGCCTGAGAAAATCAGGCAATGTATAGTCCTGCATTTAGAAGACAAATTCAATCATTGAATTGGAGACAAATTCAAATCATGCCTCCACTCAGAGTAATCTTGACCCTGTTACTGAACCACTCTGAGCCTATTTATTATTAAATGGGACTACAAAGTATTCAGAGATTTGTTGTGAGGGTTCAATGACATGAACATAGTCTATACTTAGGCCTTATACTTGTAGGTACTCAAAAAATCTCTTTTCCTTTCCTTCCCCTTAATAAGATAGGGATTATATTCTATAACCAGATCCAATTGTCCATGAACTTCGGTATATTTAAAATCATCTTTTGAAAATAAAAAATAGTCATAGAAAAACTACTTCATCTTGGGACTTAGGTGGTGATCTTTCAGGAAGGACATGAGAAACCCTACTTACCACCAGATCTACCCAAGGAAAGATGGTCTCCAGTACGTGAATTCTTCATCCCAACTTGCAGGGGCTATTTAAGGTTTGTCATACACTTCCTGTTATCACACTGGTTCTGACACTATTCAAACATACTAGTTTCTTATTAAGAAAGCAAGCTAAAGACTCACAGATAAAGAATGGACTGACAGCTGTCAGAAGGGGGCGGTATTGTAGGGCTGGGTGAAAATAGTGAAGAGATTAAACAAAACAAAACTCACACACACACACACACACACACACACACACACACACACATGAAAGCAAGCAAGGCATAAACCTCTAAAGGTTGAATGAGTATCAGGCTTTTTAAAAATGCTCTCACATCTTTAAATACTAATGGGGGGGAAAACACCTAAAAATTTCATGAAAGGGCGCTTTATGAAATCTGAAAGCAGCATAACTATGAACAGTTAAACTTATTTGTTTCCTACACTAATTTAATTAAGCAAATGCTTTGAGGCCTATTCATTCACCAGGAAGTTATATAATGAAAATATTTAATATTAGCCTAAATTAAATGTGAGAGGATGAGGACAGAAAACATAAACTTCTATTTTTTATCCAGTTTACTACAATGAAAATCCACTAATTTCAGTACAAATTCAGGAATTTTATTTAACCATTAAGGAAGCTTAAATGCTCTACCATATAACTTAGGTTAATGAACAGTATCTTAAAAAAAATGAACACAAACTATCTTAACACATTAATCAAACTTTTAATGTGTCGATTTATTGCATATGTCAGTACAGAAAGTATAGTTTAAAAGAAACTTATTGTAAAAAAACAAATGTAAATGTTTGCTTGCCATGGTTAACATGTAACATTCACATTTGAGCTTAACACTTTATTACTGCTTCAAATAAAATATGGCAGCAAAAGCATGATTTAATCCAATTACGAAATTGGATTAACTTATTTTATCCTGAACATACGTCAATAGGTTGAAAACAACTTGAATTTTAAGTATATGCTGTACTGACATAAACTGATATAAATTAAGAAACAATAGACTTATCCCTGTTACATATGTATATGTGGCACTTTTTGAATAAGTGTCTTATAGTTTTATTTTTAAACTACATTTTTAAGATACAAAATATAAATGGAGGTATATTTGTGCCGTTTGGCAAAAATGTGTTGACTATTAGGATTAATGCATTTATTTCAACATACAAATGCATATATTATTTCTGATTAGATGATGTGCATATATGGTAATATAAACGGGAGTGCTATTCATTTTTTACCCTATTATTTAAAAAATAGATGTCTGTGTTGTCGTTTCCAACTTTACCTGAGTGATATGAAAATACATAACTTGAAGTGGATAACCAAAAGCATATGACTAATTTTTTGTCACAGTTTTTCTCCACAATTGTTAAACATAATAGGAAACAGAGGGGAGAGGTCAGTGAAGGATTTCAGTATATCTTAATCATGACCTAATTTAAAAAATGACTTCTGAGACAATGTTTTTAAAAGTTTCTCTACTCCTAACCTTAAGGAAATAAGGGACTCAATAAAAACTACACTTACACTGAACTTGCAAGATAAGTTATAGAAAGTTGAATATGGCCTTCACTCTTTAATTCTACCAAACTAATCTATTCCTACCTCAAACCAAATCTTTCAAACTTAAGAAATGTATGAAAGCATCGGGTGGTAGGAATTCTCAGTAAGAAATATTACAACGAAATTAACCCAGGGACATTACCAAAGTTGGAACCTAGGTAGTTAAGTGTCTATAGTGTTCATAATAAAAATAAATAAATAATTTAAGCTGCCCTGTAACAAAATTCAAAATTTTAATGAAAATTATCAATCTTATGAAATACTTGCATAAATATAGGGTAGTTGCAGTATCAGGTGTTCCAATCACTTTGTTGGAAATGCCTTGTGTTTAACTGCTGTTTCGCACTGTTATATTTCTTTTTCACTGATACCATCAGTTAATTATTTCTAGACCTATATTTAAGAAATGCATCATCTTTCCATTTCTAGTTCTTTCTATTCTACTAGTATTCTTTTATCTGCTATAATTTTGCAATATCCTTTTTAGGATGCTTTTTGCCTTTTCCCCTCAATATCCCTTTAAAATAATGGATTTTCATCTAAATAAATAGTATCTTGCCATATTTAAAACCATTCTAATATTTCCAAATTTACAGTAGCTTAATAACTTAAAATTCATTCAGAAACTCCTATAGCTGCTCCTTCAAAAGTGAACCAGAAATCAATACACAAGATGAACACACTTCTATTCCTACTAAACTATGAGTCCAAAATGAAGTAACTCATTGAGAATTCATATTTTAACACCAAATGCTTTGGCCAAAACTTAGACATGCTTTGAAAAAATGATGCCATGGGCTTCAGAGACCCTGATAGTAAGAATTTGTTTTCTGTTCCTTCCCATCTAAGGAAATATTCTGAAATACAGAAATTAAGAAAGATGTACTACAACCCTAGAAAGGCCTCTTCCCTTCGCTGCAGAAAGGCTCTTTGAACCAAAGAAAAGAATAAAGAAGGTAGGGATGGGACACAAGTACTTTATGGATGTTGAAGTCCTGGTGTTAAAAAAACAAACAAACAAACAAACATTGTTTATAAACCTGGAATATTAAAAAAGCTGCATAAAACAAAACACTGATGAAGAAAAAGCTTTTATACTTCATCAGCATATTTATAAACTGATAAATTCTTCCGTAGTATAATAGACTAAATGATAACATGAAAATATAGGAAGGTACTCTGTAATCCTTAAAGAATGATACAAGTCTAAGGTATAGCATGTAAAGTTCATGTCTAACACTACATTTTGTTGTATTAACATTTTTTTCCTTTTATTACTATTTAGAACAGTCATTCTATATATCAATGATTGACAAGACGAAAAGTAGCTTTTAATTACGGTGAAATTATACATAAAAATATGCCTTCCATGATACGCATTACCAAATGTTTTTTAAAGCATGACTTTTTAAAACAATAATTTATAAAAAAACATTATCCTTTAGAAATTGTATTTGCTATAACTTACTGCTTCCTAAGTATTGACATAAAGTGAATGAGAAGATTGTTATTTGGCAAAAGTATTTCTAGTCCTATCTCCATGGAGTTTTAAATTAAGGTCATAATTACTGACCCATTATTTGTCTGTTCTAGTTACTTGCACAAAGCCAATAAACAGTCAAAATATTATACAGACATAACAATGTGTAGAGCTCAATTATGTATAATTTTGAGGACTGAATGAAACAACTCAGCACAATTATGCCCCATAGCTTACACATGTATATTTTTAGGTAAATCCTGCCATTTTAAGGGTTTCTTAAAGTAACATTTTTCTTACTTTTCTATATGTCTGAATACTACTATTAATATCCATTTAATAGTTAAATGTTAATAGGTTCTGTGATAAAAAGCTCTAGAGTTCCTTTATCCCCACATTCATACATGTAGAAAATAAGTAAGACTTCTTAAAATTGTCCTTAGTTGCAGTTCTATTTTATAACCACAACATTAAACCAAAGAACATTTTTTTTTTTTTGCTTTTGTTTTTGCAACTTTTATTTTCAGGAAGTTCAATAAATGATATCTTGGCTTTAGTGCAGTAGTTATACCTAAATACTGGGACTTAAAAATTAAATGTGGGGATCTCTGTAAAACAGTATGTACAATTATGTAATAAGGCTTCCTAATTTCATTTTTAAACAAGTTATAATCTTCATTGTGACTGCCATTAATGGTTTACCTGTAGACTTATGAAACTAATAGAAGCTAAATTTCTCTCTGCTACCAAAATTACAAATGTTAAAAAGTTCAACTATGCATATCAAAGCTGCAGTGAAACTCTAAATTTCTATTTTTACATGCTACGATCCAGATTTACCTAACAAAACACAGTACATGTATACTGGAAAGTGGGGTCCCATTTATTTGTAAGAAAAAGCCGGATCTCAGCATTTGCCAGAACAAAATTCAATAGCAACCTGCACACAGGCCTCCATTCCACTTCTTGCCAAAACCAAAATAATTTACATAAAAATAGATATAACCCAGGTTACCATATACACCAGTATATGCCCAGTACTATTTACATTAAAAACATTGCATTGCATAATTCAAGAAATAAAATATCATGCATTTTATTTTAAGGTGAAAAATGCAGTTACAGAACTAAGTTTGCGTACCATGATTGTCCCAGTATTTACTAATGGAATAACATCCAAAGGTTTCTCGTTTACATCTTGCCTTCTACACCCAGCCATAATCTTAAGTATCACATAAAGTATATCACTTTAGCAACAAGAAACTTCTGAATATATTATACTGGCATATTAAACTAAAGATACAGACACATAACCACATTGAAAGGTTTGATGAAAATGTATGAAATAATCCCAACAGTTACAGTTTTTCAAATGTAAAAAACTACTTGGATAATCTTAACAGAGCACTGAAGTCCTTTCAAAGTTTAATGTCACTCTTCAGACAAGTAGAGACATAACACACTTCTAGAGAGGAACATTTTTTATCATTCTGCACAAATTAAAATATAGTGCATTAATCAAAAAGAAAAACATTATATAATTGTCACATTAGATGAAGTTTTTGCCATTTCTTCAGGAGAATGACTCTTTATTACTTCTTTGATGAACTGTTCAAGGCTAGTGAAGTAACCCTGGCATTGCCATGTATCATTATGAGTTCCATCAGGAAAAATGGCTAACCTCTTAGTCCGAGATGGGGAGAGTTCATAAAGTTGCTTCATCATCACTGGTGGAATTAGTTGATCAGAGAGTCCAGAGATGAAAAGAGAAGGCATTCTGCACTGAGATATTTTTCTGTAGGACAAAAATTTATTTTTGTAGCACCATAAAGGAAGGTAACGCATTGGAAAGAACGAAAATAAAGTGCTGGCCATATGTGGTATGCTTAAAAATGTGTTCTCCACCATAATAGCTGAAATCCTATGTGAATTTTCAGAAGCCAAATGAATAGCCACTGCTCCTCCCAAGGAACGACCAAAAAGAAAAATTTTTGTTTTGTCAAGATCAGGTCTAGTCATCACATAGTCTAGCACAGCTTCAGAGTCTAAGTAGAGTCCTTCTTCACTTGCTTCTCCTTCGCTTTTTCCATATCCTCGGTAATCAACAAGCAAAAGATTAACTTTCAGGTTAACCAACATAAGCAATGCATTTGGTAACCTGTGACCTATGTTGCCTGCATTCCCATGAAAATAAATTATGGTTGGAGAATAGGGTGAATTGTCTCCAGTGTATCTTATCAAAATAAGATTTAGACGTACTCCATCTTTGGTTCTGATGAAAACATTTTCATGTGGAATACCAGTTGGCATGGGGACATAAAGGCGTGAGGAAGATGGCTGTTCTGGAAAATAAAGCAATACATCCTGGAATTTATAGAGAATACCTGCTATTGATATGAATATTAACAAAAGTAAGATAATGCCTCCATACAGATGAAAAGTCACTATTAAAGGTAAAAGAGAAATACGACAGAGAGCCCAAGACCACGAGGCCAAGGCTATTAGCCATCTTTCAACAAAGTTCCACAGCATCCAGGACTTTTCCATTGTAGCTCTCTATAAGTGTCCTAAAGAGAAAGAGAGAGAGACATTATCAGTAATTCAACATATATCTCTTATTTTAAAGTTTAGATCCATGATATATATCATGGTACTAGATGAATCCTTGGAAGTCTACGTCAATCCATCCACAAAACTGGTTGCTCTAATTTCCCTTGTCCCTTCTGTTATAAAGTCTCCTTTCTTCCTCCAGATTCTATGATAGTCATCAAATTATATTCTTTTTTAATGTTCTTATTTACTGCCAAGTACTTTCATTCATAGTCTTGATTTGATAGAAAAATAAGTTGATGCCCCCAGATCACATGGTAGTCCTGTTTTTAATTTTTTGAGGACCCTCCATACTGTTTTTCATTGTGACTGTACCAATTTACATTCCCACCAACAGTGAACAATGGTTCCCTTTCTGCAAATGCTTGCCAACACTTGTTGTCTTTTTGATACTAGATGTTTTAACAGGTGGGAAGTGATATCTCATTGTTTTGATTTACATTTTCTTGATTATTAATGATGTTCAGCATGTTTTCATGTACCTACTGGGTTCCTTATGTCTTCTTTGGAAAAAGTCTATTTGGAACTTCTGCCCTTTGCAATATTTTTTTAAGTTATTGAGTTGTGTTTTAGATTTTGGATTGAAACCCTTACCAGATATATGATTTGCAAATATTTTCTCCCATACAAAGGTTGCCTTTTCATTTTACTGATGGTTTTCTTTGCTGTTCAGAAGCTTTTTAATTTGATGTAGTCCTGCTTGTTTGTTTTTGCTTTTGCTGCCTTTGCTTTTAGTGTCAGATCCAAAATAATCATCACCAAGACTTTATTAAGGAACTTACCACTGTGTTTTCTTCAGGAGTTCTGTAGTTTCAGGTCTCACATTAAAGGCTTTAATCTATTTTGAGATAATTTTTGTGCATGGTAACACAGTGATCCAGTTTTCCCAACATTTATTGAGGAGGTTGACCTTTCCCATTATATTCCTGGCTTCTTTTGTTGTTGTAAATTAATTGACCACCTATGTTTAGGTTTATTTCTGGGCTCCTTTTCTGCTCCACTGATTTATGTGTCTATTTTTATGCCAATGCAATACTGTTTTGATTACTACAGTCTTGTAATGCAGTTTTCCTTTTTCAAGATTTGTTTGGCTCTCGGGTCTTTTTTGGTTCCACAGAAATTTTAGGATTATTTGTTCTATTTCTGTGAAAAAAAAAAAAATGCCACTGAATTTTGATTGGGATTGCATTAAAAACCTATAGATTGCTTTGGATAGCATGGACATTTTAAGAATATTAATTCTTCCATCCATGAACATGGAATAGCTCTCCATTTATCTGTGTCTTCTTCAATTTCTTTCATTAATGTCTTACAATTTTCAACGTACTGATCTTCCACCTCCTTGGTTAAATTTATTTTTAGGTATTATTCTTTTTGATGGAATTGTAAATGAGATTGTTTTCTTAATTACTTTCTGATAGTTTGTTATTAGTGTGTTGAAATACAACAGATTTTTGAATTCTATAGCTTTACTGAGATTGGCAGGTTGAGGCCAAATCTGATTAAAAAGGTAGTTAAAAGATTCTAACTTATCAAGACCAATCTGATATAATACTGTCAATTTCCTTTTTCACATTATAGAAAAAATTCTAATTAAACAAACTAGGATAAGAGTATTTTCCTCTCTACTTGGAGCTTTTAACAGCTAAACTTAAAAACTAATTTATATAAATTAACCACTATTTTCTAATATTGTACTATTTTTAAGAAAAAGTTTAATAATTTTTGTCTCACATCTGATTAAAATGAAATTTTGGATTGCTATATAATAAAATATGTGTAATCTTTTATACAGTCCTTATTGCAACTTCATAGCAGTGAGTCAACATTGATTGATATGTTGTATTGATAAGGCCATAAACCCTTGAATGATAAGTGTAAAAGAAACAGAAATTCTAATTGACAATCAGAGATAAGTGAAGAAAATGATTTATTGGAGATAAATTTTAAAAAATATTGTTGAAAAATATAAATCATAAAAATAAAATACAAAGAAAACTATCAGAAAATTTTTAATCAATTAAAAAAGTTTATGCATGTTGTCTTAAAAGGGCAAGAGATGAGATATAATTTTTCTTACAGAGCAGTCATCTACTTATATATTTACCAAGTTTTAAAAGACATTAAATTAGGCCCTGGCCAGGTAGCTCAGTTGGTCAGAGCATCATCCCAATATACCAAGATTGTGTATTGATCCCTGGTCAGGTCACATACAAGAAGCAACAATGAAGGTACAAATTAGTGGAACAACAAATCAACATTTTCTCTTTCTACAAGCAATAAATAAAATAAAATTCAAAAAAACTTCCATTAAAAAAATAAAAAAAATTAAGAAGTTATTCTTCTGACAAATAATTGTTAATGACTAATTTATAAAACTGTACTATATGCCATAAGCTAATAAATATGGCATTTTAGTTCATCCTTAGGTTTAAACAGTGAAACAAAACATAAAATCAAGTTGAATTAGATTGGCTAGAAAGACAAATTCGATGATTTAATAGATCCAAATATTCACTATTACTTCATTAAGCACAGATTTTCACATATGAATTTTTGTTCAAAAGACTGTGAACATAAACCAACATCATAGCACTTTTCTGAAGTTTCCCTGAAATCAACACTGCCACCCAGTTGCAGCAAGTTTTATTACAATGAGCACTATATAACGTTAGAGAAAAGCAGGTCTGTCAGGTAAACAAAACCCCAAGTTTGAAAACTATGGAAGCAATACCTGGGGCGCTAGGTATCAGACTTGGTTAAAAATCAGACTGAAAGAGGCTGCACTACAGCAGCCAAATAAACCAATTACAGTAAACACTAAATACTTGTTCCAGGTCAAGAATAAAGGCCTTTCACAATCTATGATTGCTTTTTCTCAACAACACATCTGGTCACTTACACTTTTCATTTAATGTTTACTTAATTTTATTATTATTTTTTTAAGTATAAGCAATATCTGAGTGATTTTCATATGTACACAGAAGTTATACTGGGAAATATGAAACACAATAGTATAAACTTTATATATCCAAATAAAAGAATCTTGTGTAATGATTAGGATTAACAAGGTTTGGGATATAAAATACAAATACACTAGAGCACTGCGCTATTTCAAAAATAAGATATTTCTTTAGTGAAAAATTTTACCATTTTCATAGTCAAGCTAATCATTTGCGAGAGGTATCAGATGATTAACTCAATCATCATTTATTTGGTGATACAATAGGGAAAAAAGCCACTAAAATTCTATCAGTCTTAACGTCTGTGCTATCATATATCTGCAGAATAATCTTGGGTTTATCATTTATTTCCAGTCTGACATTTCTTTTTCTGTAGAATGAGAACTTAAGGATATCTGTAGAATGAGAACTTAAAAATATCGACATACAAGGCTGGTCAGCATTATCAAATGAAGTTCTAAAAAGCATTTATAAATGCTATAGATATGTTAACTTTGTTTGCTTTTGTGACTAGTATTTCTGGTTGTACTACTAATTTCTTAACTATGTCCTGCCCAAATTAAAATCAACATCAGCATTTACCACACCACTCTAAGAAAAGAAAATAATCTAGAAAGTTTCAACTTTTTAGAGTGTATGGTAAAGCACTTTTACAACCTAGATAATCAGGAGTGATTGACTCAGTTTTTAAATTAAACAAAGTTATTATTAAAAAAAACACTGCAACTCTAGATAAAATATAAAGCTGCTAATATCTGAACAAAGTATATTTTAACATTCAAACCATACACACACATACCTGCATAGATTAAATCTATATAGTAAAAATTTACAATTATTCAAACTTTGAAAAACAATTTTTTAAGTAGCTTCATTAATTTCTAATTTCAACATACAATATTGAATTCGAAGCTATTAAGACCAGGAACTGTGTTTCTCTTTTTCACTACTGTATTTCCTACTGGATAGTAACACATTTTATATATACTCAACACTAAAATGTTCTTCAAATAAACAATTCAGTAATACATTTGAATTATTAGACTTCTAAGAGAACAAACTGTATTCTGAGCACTGGGCACATATGTTTAAGAGTGGACATCAGAAAAACTGCAAATATGAGTCCATTATTGGTTAGGAAAAATAGTTATTCAACTTGCTGTTTTCCACAAAGCATTTCTGAGAAGACACCTTAACTGACTTTGTGATGATCAAATGTAATCTTACAATGGATTGTTAAAGTGTGAAAGTCAGAATAAAAGCCAACTGACTTTGAGGAACACCAAATTAAAGTTAGAATATAAGGACACTGCTCTGGAGTGTTTGTGTGTCTTCTCTTTAATATGTGATGGCATACTGGTGGTCTAGAAAGAGACTTCTGCTCACAGACTGCCTTATTTTTACATAACCCAATTCGTCTGTATTTTCTGCTACCTAGTCTTCATCTTACGTTCTTAAGAGAAACACAACAGCCTGGCTGGTGTGGCTCAGTGGTTGAGTGCTGGCCTGTGAATCAAAGGGTCACTGGTTTGATTCCCAGTCAGAGCACATGCCTGGGTTGTGGGCCAGGTCCCCAGTAGGGGGTGCAAGAGGAAACCACACATTGATGTTTCTCTCCCTCCCCCTCTCTAAAAAGTAAAATAAAATCTTTAAAAAGAGAGAGAGAGAGAGAAATAGAATGAGCAAACGTAACATAGGATGAATTTTTATTTACTAAATTTGCTGAAACTATAAGCAAAGTGCAATTACGGAAGCCATGTGCTGAGGTGTAAAAACAACTTTACATAGACCCAGGTATTATGATAGTCAACATAAATGAATAGTGCCTCTGATACAGTCCACTGAAGATTCTACAGCTAGCAGTATGCAAGTTTTCCATTTGTTTTGTCAATAAATTAATGTGAGTAAAGAGTTAACGAAATCTTTTCTCTACACACACACAAAAATGACCTCTGGCTAACCTTCTAGCATGGTTTCCCTGGAAACTTCATAAAGGTAGGGGATATCAGCTATGTTTCTAAGCAACATTTTGTGTAGTAAATTTGACCCCTATTATAGTGAGCTAAATCTGAACTGAACAGACAGTGAGAGCAGGACTACACTTACCAAGTGAGAGGTATAAAGAGTGGCTTTTCTGTGTGGTACATAACCTGTAACTGGCCTGTCCCTCTGCTGAATCCTGGACACTGAGAGCATGTAGTGTTACAAAAGATATTGTTTCTGGAGTACAAAACAGTTACATCAGGAGCTGCCCACACATGTGTCATCTTTCCACTAGCCTGAACTATCACTTGGGAAGAGCATACCTGATGCTGATATCCTGGGTTTTCTATCCTGTACCTTTCAACAAAGCAGAGGGAGGCTAGGGCCAGGTATGGTCTATTGGCTCTTGTGAGTGTGAATGTCTTCGCTGAACCCAAGACCACTGCTACTGATCATGCGGAATAAGCAAGGTGATTAGTTACTCCTTAAAATATGTCCTATGTGGCGAAATATTTATAAAATATATTGCCAGGAGAGATGAATTATTTGCCAGGTTTTCTCATGCTGAAATGCATTTGCTGATTACACCTTAGCATCATAAACAATCAAGAAGAATGGTGAGTTTCATATACTCCAAGTATGATCAAAGTCGGTACTACTTAGAAGGATGGCTTACAGGGAACAACGTTAGACTGGCAGAGCACAGAATCTTAGTCAATATCCTCTCATTTCCCATACTTCTTGTACATTGTTATTATGTGTTTAACCTTATGCTTACATCTTAAATAAATACATTACCATTTCTTACTTCTTCCTTTGCCATGTTAGCACACCAACTCTCACATGTCAAATGTCTCTAAAACCTGTACTCATATATCTGACTTTAACTACCCCCAGCGACTCCTTAACTACTTACTATCTTCAAAATCTGATGTTTCCGCTGTTACAATGATCACTCATAAAAGGTGATCCTCACTTGCTAATAAAACTAATGGATTTTTCTCAATCCACACTGCAACCCCATACCCGACAGCAGACATTAGTTCTTCCTCAGCCTCCAGTATATTCAAATTCCTGTGTTTTTCTCTCTGACCTACTCCAATTTAGGCATTACCCAAGGTCCTACCCATTTACTTTCTTTCGGTCAGTGATCTCATTCTTTCTCATGGCCCCAATGATCATACTTATGTAATGAACTATTTCCATTCTTTATGTCTACTCTATCTATATCCTCAAATTTATCCAAAACTAACACTTCCTTTTCCTCACCTAATATTCTGCATGCTTTATGTTAATAATGAAAAAGCATGTGTAAACAAATATATTTTTTAAAAACACAGGTTTGATTCTGAGTCTCAATATACAATAACAAACTAAAATTATGTTACAGTATCAAAAATAAGCACATTATTTTAACATGCACAGGTCTTGTATCTGAATTTTAAAAAATCAAACTTAAAAATAATTTTTGTGCTTTTTGTTTAGATGAAGTAGTTAGAGATGTCATATTTATATTAGTAAGCACCTGTCAAAAATACTCTATTAAAAGCATAATTTATTTTTATTATAATGTGTAGACAAGTAGATATAATTGCAACTGTTTTTAGAAAGAATGGTTTTGAAGTAAAATCATCATATTGATGTGCTATCTAAGTACTTTGATCATATGAATGCAACTTACGGATCTAGTGAAGATTATCTTGAGAATTTTATGGTCCTCATTAACTTACTTTTTTTACATTTAGTGTCCATGTTTCCTGTCTCTAAATATTAGCTCATTGTGACTTCTATATTTTGCCATGTATAATGGGCACTTTTTGCCCAAATTTTCTAAGGAAAAATAAGGATGTGCATTATACCTGGGTATAATGAGTACATACCATGGGTATAATAATCCCATGCTTAATGCACACAAAAATGTGGGTGCACATTATATGTAGCAAAAATATGGTATGTAATAGCCAATTTAAGAGTAAAAATATGCCCTGGCTGGTGTGGCTCACTGGGATTGAGCATGGGCCTGTGAACCACAGGGTTGCTGGTTCAATTCCCAGTCAGGGCATATTCCTGGGTTACAAGCTGGGTCCCCAGTAGGAGGTGTGCAAGAAGCAACTACACATTGATGTTTCTCTCTTTCCCTTTCTCCTTTCCTTCCCCTCTGTCTAAAAATAAATAAATTTAATTTAATTTAAAAAGACTAAAAATAAAAAACAATTTAAAGCTGTGAAGCTCTCAGAATCACCATGTTGACTAGTGTTAACTGAGTGATGAGTCAACTGAATGATGGGCATACTCATCTTAATTACCTCATACATGTAGTTGGAGGATCTCAAATGGTTCCAGTTCTAAGGAAAAATATTTAAATAACTATTCTATAAGCTGATGATTAAAAAAAAGAGGTCAACACCAAAGTTATGCCCAACTACAATGGTATGAATTCTCAGAACATTACCACAAACATAATCACAAGTCTCCAGAGAGTTCTCAAACCCAGACTGGACCAGTGAAGTAAGTGGTCCCAGGGTTGGCTTCCAAGCCTCATAAGATTCCAATTCATCCTACCATACTATTTAAAGATTAAAGACAATGCTACATGCTACAAATATGTGTGTATACTTGCTATGTGGAATCAGAGTGCCTAGGCACTATAAACTACTTCAAAATTATAAACGTGCAGTCCCTTTTCTTAAGTACCTCATAAGCTACTCAGTAAATTTCAAGTAACTCATGACCTACTCAGGAAACCAGACATGGACATATATAACTATATATATCTAATGTAAGTTTATTTAATTATAGATGACACAAAGAAAATCAAAGAGTCACAACTGTCCTTAAATATAGGAAGAGAAGAATAAAACCTTAACTATGTTTCCTTTATAAGTTTAGTAATATTTGGATTTCATCATGCTTTATTACTTAAGAGAAATCAAGTGGAAATTTATGCAAACTTTTTAAAAACAGGACAAAGTACAATGCTAGGGTTAAGAATTTCTTGTACTTTCCATGGAACAGCTGTCTGTGACACATATTTTTATTTATTTAGCACAATTACTTAGAGGAACTAGAGGTATTCAAGCATAATCTAAATAAATACTTGGCAAGGACAAGTGTAAAGAAAATCAGAGCAACTGAACTGGATAAACTTTATAAACTGAAATCTTTCTATCCCAGTGGTTCTCGAAAAGTGGCTGCAGACTCCTAGGGGTCCCCAAGACTCTTTCAAAGGGTCTGAGAGATTAATATTATAATCATACTAAAATAATATTTGCCTTTTCATTTTTTGACATTTGTACTAATGGCATAAAACCCGTGAGGGGCAAAACTGCTGGTGCCTTAGCAGAATGGTAATGGCACCAGACTGTGTAAGTCATTGTATTTTGTTATCACCACGAACTCCAGGAAAGTGCGGGGGGAGGGGTGAAAATCAGTTTTTATTTATGAATGTCATTGAAGAAGCAGTTATAATCACATTTTGTGGGACAAATGTCTTATAAAATGGGGAGGACACATAAAGTACTAGGTATGAGCTAAGCTAGCTGCATTTTTTTAGGTTGCACCATTTTGACTTCAAAAGAAAATTAACAAACTGGTTACTCAAAGTTAGGTGCTTGGCAGATATTTTCTGGAAAATAAATGAAGTTGCCAATAGCTTCCCACAACTTGGACACTTTTCTGACAGACTGTCATGGTGCGATAAACAAATGAGATTTTTGATGACTTATTAAATGTGTCAACATTTGCAATAATTGGCTCAACATAGCAAAACTAATATTTTCCAAATGACCAATGAATGGTGTCACAAAATCAAGCATGGGTCAAAAAAAATTAATGTAACAGAGACAAAAATTTCTTTGATATGGGTTTCAGATTCCACAATGTAAATGACCATTAAGAAACTATACCTATTTAATATTGTAGTATCAGAGAATATCCATAATTATCTGAAAAGACTATAAAAATACTCCTTTTACAACTACAGATTTGTGTGGGCCTGTTTTTTTCATGTATTTCATCAAAAACAATTTGTGAGAATGAAACATTAAAATCTGCCTGTCTTCTATTAAGCAGACATTAAAGACATTTACAAAAATGTAAAACAATGACATATTCCTTGCTAATTTTTTCCAAAGACAATTGTTTTATTAAAAAATGCTATTATGTTATGTAATGGAGTTTTTACTGATATTTTAAAATGACGGTTTAATTTTATAAACTCCCAGTTTTAATTTCTAACACAGTAAATATCTCTGTATTTAGTCCACATGTATAGAAACTCCTGAGTCCTCAGTAATTTTTAAAAATGTAAAGAGGATCAGAAAATGTAAAGGGGTTCTGAGAACAAAATGTTTGATAACTAGCCCTGACCGGTGTGGCTCAGTTGGTTGAGCATCATCCTGCAAACCAAAAGGTCACCTGTTTTGATTCCAGGTCAGGGCACATGCTTGGGCTGGGGGTTTGGACCCTGCTCAGGGTTTGAGTGAGAGGCAACTAATCAATGTTTCTCCTTCACATAGGTATTTCAATCCCTCTCTTCCCCCATCTCTAAAATTACATAAAATATTTTTTAAAAAGTTTGATCAAACTACTGTTCTATACTGCATAACCATATAACCTTATTGCCTTCCCCCTCAGAGACGTGTTTCCTTCAAATTCAGAATGATGTACTACATTAAATCTTTTGTTCATTTAATATACATAGGTTACTGAAGTTTGCTAGATGCTAAAAGAGAAAAAAAAGTAACTTTAATAAAAATACCTAACATTCTTCAGGTTCTCAAAGATCATAACTATAGGACAGATGAGAAACTTTGGAGAGAGTACCTTTCCCCCTGGGCTATGCCCTGAGTGAGGATTTAATCCAGTGGGTGCTGCACCCTACATACCCAAGTCCACATTTAGATATGGTGTCCGATTTTGAAGGGGTATCTTTGCACATATATCACATTTTTTTACTTTGGATCTAAATGTCTACACTTGTAAAAGGAAGAAGTTACCTGAATAACCTAAAGTCTCACAAATTATATTTTACGGATGGTAAAAAAATAAGAGGTAGAGTTGAAAAATAGGCATTAGATTATAAATAATAATATCTTCACTAAGTAGTACTGTACAAGATTGGGGGCCCTGGTTATGTGACTTCTAACAGTAACTAAAAAGTTACTAAGACATTAAGAATGCACCCAAGATTAAAAAGAGGTCTCTAGAAATCTCTGATGAACAAAGATGTGATAATTTTATATTTCAATTGAGGTTTGTAAAATATTTTATTCATCATACATTTTCAGTCTTCTTCCAAACCACTATCATCAAAGTAACATTTTTAAACAGCATACAGGTAGTTAAAGTTGTAGAGAATAACTTTGGCTAAACAATCTTTATGTAGGACAACAGACATAGTATGTTTTAGGAGTGTATTACTCACATGAGGGGAGAAAGAAAAGCCAGGAAATAAGTAAGTATACAAGGAACTGTCATGATTTTCCAGGAACTCAGCAGTGTTTGTTTGGTGTTTTGTCAATAGAACTCAGGTTATTCACTCCAAAAAAAAGTAAATGATGGCAAACAATACATTAAAGATTAATTACAAGTCTAGAGTAACAACCACCCTCAATCTTCCCCGCACCCAATATTTTTACGGCTCTCTCTCTGACGCTGGTCATCTATTCAGATCACTTTACCCAGCAATACTTTATACAAAAAATAAAAAATAATTCAAGAACTAAAACTCAAACTACAGTAATGACACATTCTGATTATTATTGCTCCAATAATTAGCAGAAAAATCAGACAAATGTTATTCTTCAATCACAGATAAAATTATATTTTAATGAAGGTAAAACTGTCTCACCAAAAAAGATAAATGCTAATTATTCTAATTATTTTTAATTGCAAAAGTATACATTGTATTGCACAGTGTATATTGATTTACCAATTCTGCCAGTAGTAAAAAGTTTCTGAAAACAACAAAATATTTTACCTATACATGAGTTAAACATGAATTCCCCCAAAACAATTTGACTAAAGGTTAATCAAGTACAAATAAAAGAAAAATGTCCTAAGTCATAAGTGAACTATTACTTTTAAAGACCCTTGGAGTCCATCTCAAATTAATAATTTTAGGAACAGCTTGTTTAAAAATAAAAACTGCTCATACATTAAAAAACATACCTACAAGTAACAGAACAATGTGTAGGTTCTGTGAAAACTCTAAAAAGAAAGCAAATTCACCTGTCACTGCTAAAAGCTACATCAGAAGTGAAGAATGAGTATCTCATCGTGTTCATTAAGAACTAAAGATTCAGCCTTTCTGCCTGAATACATCTTCTTTTCTGCTAAGCACTGGGAAGTTAAGAAACCATGCCAGCTGCACAACTGAAATGGAAACACAAATAGCTATCAGTCAGCGTGTTGGAGACACCACAGAATGAATTATCTATTTCCCTAATGGTTACCCACATGTCATCAATAATGAAAAAGTATGTATTAATAGTCCTATGGGACAAATGAACAATAACTGCCTGTGGAGATGTTGGATAGTAATTGAATAGTTCAGCAAGCATTTTAAACTGGGATTTAAATCTGTTTGGACAGATTACATCAAACATTACTCTAAACAGTAATATAGCATTTTTGGGCTTTCCCCTTCCCCTGAAGCATGGAAGACTTGGTCCTCAACTGTGACAGAAAAAGGATGACAGATTATTGTCACTAAGTAAGCCAATCACAATTTATTCAAAGATTATAAATATCTGTAAGAAATAAAATGGTATAAAATAATCCACAAGGCCAATAACGCCTTGGACTTGTGGAGATGTTCAAATTAAGACAATGAAATTCAGAAAGTTTCCTACTTACAAAGGGGTGCTGTTTTAAATATTTTGCTACAAAGTGCATGGATGAAACTTAGAATTTATTTTCTTATAAAATCAGTGTTGCGGAAGTAAGACTCTCAGACAAGCTCATAAACACATGAAATTCCAGTTCATTTTCTGGAAATACTACAACTTTACAATTCCAGTAGAATATACTGCTAAAGGAGTTAACACCTATATGAAACAGTAACATAAAATGTAATAACTTATTAGAAGCCTATCATTGAGGGTAAAATCTTAATTAGAATAATTAGAAGAACCAAAACCTTCTTTACAGTATTCTAAAGTGGGTATATAAGGGCCTCACACATTCCTGAGGTAACTGAATAAGAATTAGAAAATTTTTAGGATCTCTTAGTAACAGAGTTCTAAATTAATGAAAAACAGTAAAATAGAAATAGATTCCTCTGGGATTAAGGGAAAAGAGAGGGGAAATTATAGAAAAATGTTAGGTTGAACTGTGTATGGTTAACCCAGGATGATTTGGCTAAGTATCCTCAGGAGGCAAGGGGCTTGAGGTGTGCCTGAGAAGGAAGGTGATGTCCCAAGATCTGCATGTACGGATATTCATAAACTGGCCCGATTTCATCACTTCAAATTAGCTATCAATGGGAGGCAGTGTGGTGCACTAGAGAGTGTTTTGGGGCTTGGTCGGTTAATAGCCAGGTGGCTTTTGCCAACTCAACCTCTCTAAATACGTTTCCTCATATATAAAAAAGGGATGAAACAGGTAATTGCAAAACTGCAGAGTTGAAATGTAACACATAGTATTAATAAACGCAGCTACTTTCATGAGGCAAAATTTAAGGTACCATCTGTCAGAACAGAGTAAGTGAAATTAAGTACAACTAGAAGTTCTGTTAGACTTGGATTAAATTATGGATAAAACTCACTGGAATATCTAAGAATATCTAAGTATTTGCACCAGGGAATAATTAAAACAATGCCTTATTTTTCTTTCAAAACCCAGCTCAGGTAGCAGCTACTTCAGAAAACCTTCCCTGGACCTCTATTCTTTACTGCCAATCATTCCATATTCTGCAGCTTGTACAAACTGATGTGGTGGTATTTACTATTATATTGTTAACTCATTGGCTGCCCATGACTCGGAGGTCCTTGATGACCATGACTTCATCTAATTCAACACTGTGTTTTCAGTACGTAGCAATGTCTGGCTCATAGTAAGTTTCTATAACAATTATAGAATTGTACAGTCTATATTTTAAGTAGTATAATTATGACATGACGCTTGATGGTCACCCACAAATTCTAATTTAGTGGAATAAAATTTAACCTATAGTAAAAGACAGGTCATTAAGTATGCACACAAATATGATTTAATCCTTGCCAAAAGAAACAAAGAGAGGATCGGTAAAAATCAAATATCAAAACTTAAACCCAGACCTGGCCAGGGGCTCAGGGGTTAGACCTTGATTCCTAGTCAGGGCACGTATAAGAAACAACCAATGAATAGAACAAGTTGATGCCTCTGTCTGTCTGTCTCTGTCTCTTCCTCTCTCTAAAATCAATGAATAAAAAAAAAAAAAAAAAACCCTTAAAAAAAAACCCACCTTAATGCCTGTGTCCTCTTGTGTATTTCTCTTCTGTTACTACTATTACATGGTAAACAAATGCAAAAGCTGCTGAATAAAAGCCTTGTTCTTGGTTATGGTACCTAGGGGCTAACACTAGTAAAGTATTTTTCTGAAAATAAATGTTCACAAAAACCTACAGCAAAATGGACTTCAATTGTATGGGGGTGCTCTCGTGCTGTTTCTTAAAACACCCAAAACTTCCTGCCATGAAATCCAAACGTGCAAACCTTCTAGTGGCGTGAATGGACCAGGGCTACCTCAGACCTAGCAGATGGGATTTTTGTTTCACTTTTCGTGTGTATGAGAGTGCGAGGCGGTGGGGGGTGGGGATAATTTCCAGGTATTGATTTGTACACGTTGCTGGAAATACCACTGACACACGAGACTCTAAGATACGTTCTAAGCAACAAGTCCCAGCAGGGCACCGGAGGGCCTTTGGTAATCCGTGTGCCTCAGTTTCCACAACGGCGTTCGTTTGGGATTTTACTCGCCACCCGCAAGGCTGCGGACTGGGCTTCTTCCGGGGCGGCGGGGCACAAGTCCCGAATGGCCCTGGGCGCGCAGCCCTGCACTCCGCGCGAGGTGGTTCGGGACCAGGGCACCAGTGAAGCCCCTGCCAGCCACCCTTCACAACCCCTCCGGAAAAGAGCGGACCCCGCAGCTCGGCCGAACTGCACCGCACTTACTTAGACGTGCTCGCAAAGTGCGCAGTCTACCGCGGCCACGCAACCCGGCGCCGCGTAGCAGCGTCCCCTCTTGCCGCTTCCGTTGCTCCTCATCGTCCTCTTCCAGCCAAGGGACCGTCGCAGTGCCCCAGTCTAGCCTGGAGGTCCAGCGGAGCCACTCTCGACTCCTCCACTTCCGGCCCACACTCGGTGTCGCGAGCAAATACCCCCGCCGACTTCCACAGTACCAGCTCTCTGCCTCTCCCCCAGTAGTGGGAGCCTGGTTCCCTCTCTGGACATGCGCAGACATCAAGGCCGGAGTCCCCGGAACGGTGGCCGAGAGGGACAAGATATGTGAGTGCCTGATCGCAGTTACTCGTGGGAGTCCGGCAGCCCTGTCCTAGCCCAGGGCGTGGGGTGGAGGTGGGGCAGGGTACATTGTGGCCTTCTGCCAGGTGGCTGAGCCTCTAGGGTGAGAGCTCGAAGCCCGCTAGATCTCTCTGCTGGACGCAGTTCATACAAAAGGAAGTGTCTGCTGTATAGGATTGTTAGTATAGGAGTCTGTACTTTAAAGCGCTTCCATAACTATTTTTCAGTTTGTTTCCCCTCAAACCATCCCTCTCCTACCTCTGTCAGAATGGACGATCAAGGTGGTGGATGCAGATTTTCTGAGGCCTGAACCTTGCAAGAATTAGGGGGGCCCTTTTAAAGAAAAAGAATGCAAAATTATCTTATTTTTGCAGGTTTTATTAAAGAACAAGACCAAGGGAGCATCGCTAGGACCACTCTCAGCGCCTTGGAAGTGACTACATAATTGTGCTCTTGAAGTTGAAGCTTTATTAGCTTCACTGTCACCCCCGCACTTAATTTTATTGGATTGTTTATTTTCAGATGCCTGTCCCCCATCACTTGGTCATCCCCTCTTCTGTGCACACAGTTTTATGTATACAGAATACGTTGATTTCTGCTACCAGATCAAGAGCTACAGGACAAAGCCAGGCTCTTGATAAAAGCTTCCTGTTGTTGAGCACCTAATAAGTGCCAGGCACTAAGGTAGACTACTTACGAAAGTAAACTAATAATCACAGCAACTCTACAAGATGCTTAATTAGAAAGCCTTGATTCTCTGAACCAAGTATGAGCAAGGCTAAAATAATAAAATATCGTATAACTCAACAACTCCTAAAACATAAGGACTGAGTTTTTCATGTTTCAATCCTGCATACCTAGGGCACACACTCTATCACAGTAGGTGCTCAATAAAGGTTTGCCTAATAACTTTTGAATCCTTGAACAGATACTGCAAGAGTCCATAGCTGATATCTGGACATGCCGCTCTTTGTGTCTGTATTATGAATTATATATTAATTACAATTATATATGAATTATGTATTATTTCTGTATTAAGAGATAAAAATTCACATCAAAGTTGTGCCATCATGAAAAACTAGTACGAATGGACAGCCTTAAACAATATTGCAAAAGCCAATTTTTCCACTTAAATAATAACAGATGTTTTGGAATGGAAGATGCCCTCTTCAACCTCCGCTTTCACAATCAACCTGCGAGATAAGTATTGGTACCACTGTTCAAACATGGAACAGAACTGAGTGGCTGTCCCTTCCTTGCTAAGGAGCGGCAAAGCACAGGGAGAGATCAGGCTCATTCATGGTCTAAGTAAGAAGCCAGCGCGCGAAGTGTTCTTGGGTCTCACTCAGCGACGAAATCAACTCTTATGGATCAACCTCTTGCAAAAATCACCTGCTGCTTTGGGAGGCTATTAGGAGCTGTGTTTGTAGTCACAAGGGTGCCAGATCCTTGGCGAGGTGCCTGATTCTTCCAGGACACTTCGCGAGAGTCGCCACTCTGGAGCGCGTAATTCCTTTGCCTCGGCTTTCCCATCCTCCAGGTGAAACTGCGCCGGCGCACATCCTTATCCTAACGTCACAGCCTCCCGGGCCACAAGTGGCTACCGCACCTGCGCCGGAAGCAGCTGGAGGAAGTACAGGCTCTTTGGGCTTCGGGTTCAGATTTGGTGGAGGCACCTCAGTATTCGTGTTTTGTAGGAGGTTTGTGGGCCAGCCCAGTCCGGGAGGGGCCTCAGAGTCCACTGAGCGAGCCAGAGCTGAAGTCTGGGCAGGCGGAAGCTGGGCAAGAGTTCCCAAATCAGCAGGGGCCAACAAATGCTTAAAAAGTTCATTTTTCTTATTCCCGGACCCAAAGTTCTTGAGTTCAACCGCCCCCAGGATCCATAGGTGAGTGTACGGAGCGCATTGGTGACCGCACTGTGTTAGAAGCTAAGTCTTTGGTTCGGGTTCAAACTAGACCCCATCTCCGGAGACGTCTGTCTCTCAACAACTGTGTTGGTGGTTTTATTGCATGCATTCTGATTCCGAGGAACACCCCTCCCTCAAAAGGGCACCCTTGGGCTCAGAGAGGTAATGGGGTTTGTCTAGGGCCAGGGATTCACCCATGATCCATTGGAGGTTTTGTTTGGGGGCAGAAGAGTGATGTAGACGGCTCCAGTGATTTTGCAGGCATGCACCAGTGGAGTTAAAAGGAGAGACGTAGGTTTGGAGAGAATTACTACTTGGTTCCTGTTCTTATGCTTTGTCTTTCATTATCATACTGGGTCCCTCAGGCTTCAGGCTTTTTCTTACCTCTGGTTTCTTTCTGCTGATTCTCCCCAAGCGTCAGAAAGTGCTATGGAAGATAGGGTAGGGTTAACGCTTTGTCTCATAGAGAAGAAGCACATCATCTCGTCCGGGGTTGCAGGAAGGAGCTTCAGTTGTACCACTTTCTCTCCAATAAGATAGCTTTGAATCATCTGCCATATTCACAAGCTTGCAAGTGTGTTTGTTGTGTCACTTCAGGACAATATAGGCAGCAGCTGAATGGATAAGTCATTATTGTGTACTAATTATATTCATTCTCTTGAAAACTTTACTTATTGTTATAAAAAATTGAAGTGCCCCCCCTTATCTGCTTAGTGTTTTATAATATTTATTTTCTAAGTATTGCTTGGATCAGCAAGCATTATAGTACTAAAATTTATCAAAGACATACTAAATGTTAGGTACTGTGTTAAGCACCTTAAGTAAATGATCTGATGTCATTCTTATCTTAATTTCTATAGTTATTAACCCCATTTTACCCTGAAGGAAACTGAGTCTTAGAAAAATTGAATAGTTGCCACATATCCCATAGCCATTAAGTGTTAGAGTCCACAGTTGAACTCAGATTTATTGGACTTCAGATCCTGCGCCCTGACCACAAACCTTGCTTTATTTTTCACAAATTGAAAACTTCAGCTAAAAACACCCCAGAATTCAGAAAATAAATTAGAGATCATGTAAAAAGCAGTGGAAATCTTTTTTTAAATTGCTTTTTAGAGAGAGGGAGAGAGAAACATCAATTTATTGTTCCACTTACTTATGCGTTCATTGGATGCTTCTTGACTGGGGATGAAACCCTAAACCTGGCGCATCAGGTTAGTGCTCCAACCAACAGAACTACTAGGCCAGGGCAGTGGAAATCTTAATATTGCATCAAAATACACTTTAAATAAGTAAAAATATTTGTCTACTCATGTTATATTAATTTTGGAATCCTATTATCTAGATAGCAGTCTTACATGCATGCGTATCAACACCCATAACTAGATTTCAACATTAGTATGAAATTATTTGAGTATTTGCCTGGGACTTGTTGAGGGAAACTGACTTTGAGACCATTATAGAGTCTACAGATAGGTTGAAACTGTATACCAGTACTTGGACACTTAAAGAAGTATTTCTTCACATACTTTATTTTAATATGCATTATATAAATTATAAAAATAACATTAGCTACCAGAATGTGCTTTGGAGGGGTAAGACAGTGAACATACAAAACCAGGTGGTGCATTCAGTTATGCAAATAAGAGACAGTGAGGGGAAACAGTTACTATATTCACAGATAAAAATCTTAAGAATATAGTCTCATGAGTTTATCTCTTGGTGTAACTGACTCGGTGGAAGTGGGTTGTTGTTGTTTTTTAGGAATTAGATTTAAAAAATGTGGCTTTTCCCCCTCTAGGCCAATCAGTGGTTATTATGAATCTTTCCCAGTGCTGTCTTAGCTACTGAATGCTTTTAATCAAACTGAATGCCCCCAGCCGTGTGTGTGTGTGTCCCTCCCTCCCTCCCTCCCTCCCCTGGCATTCTCTAGTGTATGAATTTGTGGTTTTGTACAAATTCAATGTTAGGTATTTAGTAATTCATTCAGCAAACAAACCTGTCTCACCAATCACTAGTGGGACAAATTCCAACATCATTTTCTAGAGAGTGACTGTTTAGTAAATGTGGTACGGTAGTGAGCCATTCCATTTCTTGTGCTAGATATTGTAGTCTTGTACTAATAGTATATATGATTGTTTTTGTTTGCTGGAGTGGGGAATTTTGTGGTCTCTCCACTATAGCAGAGTCCCCCATTCCCTGCTGTGGGCTCATTGGGCTACATGGGATATGCCAGGAAGAAGCTGAAACCACAACGTAAAAACAAAGCCTCTTCCTGGAGCTCACGTTTTTACTTGAAGTCTCTTTGAAAAGTTAATGTTATGTAGTTTAAAGTATATTAAAGTAGTTCTGATGCCTTATAGATTCTAATAGAACTTGCATGGGTATTTAAAATGTCACACAAATTTTACAGTTCTTGTGACTGTTTTGGCAAATATGCTAGACCTTAGCACATCAAGCTACATGTTATTTTGTCTCTAACTTTAGAAGATACTTCACTGAAAAGCTTTGTGTCATGACATTTTGCTGTTCTTGTTTTTGTTAAAGAACTTACCATTTTATTAGTTCCCATTGTCAACACAAGAAATGTCCAAACCCATAAGAATTTTTATGAGTTTATTTCAGCCAAACTGACAATTTCCAGGAAGCAAAACCTCAATGAGTTGATAAAATGCTGCAGAAAACGGCAGCTTTGTGATGCGGACCCCAGCCTGTGGGGTCCATGTGTTGTGGCTGCAATGAACAAATTCACATGGATACAGAAGTCCTGTGGAGGAAGAGGGACAGCATGGCCACTCTCTAAGTGAGAGGGGGCTCCGACCCCTGCCTGGACAGGCTTTTATTGCTTTTCTGGGTACATTACATGGAGGATGGTCCTCATTTACTGTACACAGATTCCCTGTAGGTGATTACCTTTTACAGCTAACGAAGGGAAGAATGTTGCTAATTACTTCAAAGAAAAGTCTGTGGCAAGGGGAAAAGTGGCTGAACTGGTTACACTGCATATCTGGGAGATTTAGCACAGATTTTAGGAAGTTACTTTAAAGGTATGCAGTAAACATTTGCTGCCTCAATTCAGAGTGAGGGAGTTTTAGCAAAAAGCAAGCTTCAAAGCAGCCTAGGTACAATGCAGGCCTGGTTCCCCACGGGAAAACCAATCCCTGGGCTCAAGTCCTATGTGCTGACTCACTCTCCACCAGTTTTCCAAGTCAGGGGCTGGGCTACATTCCCCATGCCACATGGATAGGTTCCCTATAGTTTTGCACCTTATTTTATACATTATAATCAAACGATAAAACTTAAGAGGGTTACATGAAATCCATTGGTGATAGATTAAAGAGGGGGGAGAAAGAAAAGGCGGAACCTCTAGGATTGGATAAAAAGTAAAATGATATATGCATACTTTTTTTACATAGGTGCATATAGGATAGTTAACAGTCAACAATTAATTTGATAACAGTGAGGGGATTTGCGGTCTTCCCACTTGAGCTGTGAGGGGGATCTGGAAAAAGAGAACTTACTTGGTTATTGCAAAGGCATGTTTACCAGGTATGTTATCCTACATGTAAAAAGACAACAAACAGGCTTAGTTAAGGTGAAGATTCACCTTTTTCAGGGAAAACTATTGCCTTAGGTCATGACTACCCATGTCCTGCTTTCAGTTAAAAAGTTTTCATTTCAGACTATCCTATGTGGTTACTTTAGGTCTCTGAGTATGTAAGTCCACCACGGAAGCCTCCTCTGAGCTTGTCAGGTTTCATATGTGGCCTCTTTTTGTCCGTACTATTATGTCCCTTTTTCTTTACAGGCTGTGTGCTCTCTTAGGGCAGCTCCATAGTGTGTATGCCCAGAGCCCAGTGCCTGGTTCATGTGCAGTCAATGAATGTGTGGGCTGGGGGTGGGGCTGGGTGGTAACTGACAGGGAATACAAACAAAAAAAAAATGTACTAAGGAATTTAAATGTATAAAACTGTAAATAACTCTGATCAAATACAGAGTTAAGAGAGACAGGTCAAGTGAGGATTTTATGAGAAGGGTATTTTGAGTTGGATTTTGAATTCTGGAGTGATTCAATGCAGCTAGAGTGAAGAAGTAGAAATAAACAAAGATATAGGCTTCGTTAATCTGAAAGAAGATACTTTTTTTTTTTTTTGTGGAGGGGTGAAAGGTGCTATGTAGGAGCCCCAACTTCCTACAAAGTCAAATTTCAATTCAGTAAGCTAATGATTTGTTGAAAACCTCTGTTTTTAGAAGCTTGTTTCTGTTTCTGTGTCTGACAGAGAAGAGAAATATAAGGAAATGCCTTCTTTCAGAAGCCCGGATATAGTGAATTGAGCCTTAATCTGTTGTTTTCAATATTAGCAATCATCTTTTGCATTATGTGCTAAACAAGGAATGGAATAATTAATTTCAATAGAAGCTGCAGTTTAGGGAGAAAGAATTAAAATGATTAATTTTAATGTTGTAAATACATGGAATGAGACTACTTTTGATAAGAAAGATTAAATAAAATTAAGGTAAATTAGATGATTATTATTAAATGTAGAAATTGACAAGGGACATTATTTGTAGCATTTATAGCATTGATCAATTTTCATTTAGCAAATATTATGGACTAGATGTTCTGTAAGGTCTTTATATTAAATATTTAGTTGAATTTTATCTTTTACTTAAAGTTACTCTCTTTTTGTTTTATTAGTTGAACCAGAAGATTCAGCATCGCTTCTATGGCTGCCTCACAAATATCACAAACTGTTGCATCTCACGTTCCTTTTGCAGATTTATGTTCAACTTTAGAACGAATACAGAGAAGTAAAGGACGTGCAGATAAAATCAGATACTTCAGGGAATTTTTAGATTCTTGGAGGAAATTTCATGATGCCCTTCATAAGAACCAAAATGATGTCACAGACTCTTTTTATCCAGCAATGAGACTTATTCTTCCCCAGCTAGAAAGAGAGAGAGAGGCCTATGGGATCAAAGAAACTATGCTTGCTAAGCTTTATATCGAATTGCTCAATTTACCTAGAGGAGGAAAGGATGCTCTTAAACTTCTAAATTACAGAACACCTACTGGAACTCGTGGAGATGCTGGAGACTTTGCAATGATTGCATACTTTGTGTTGAAACCAAGATGTTTGCAAAAAGGACAATTAACTATACAGCAAGTAAATGACATTTTAGACTCAATTGCCAGCAATAATTCTGCCAGAAGAAAGGACCTAGTAAAGAAGAGTTTTCTTCACCTTATAAGTAAGTGTTCAGCACTTGAACAAAAGTGGCTTATACGGATGATTGTAAAGGACTTAAAGCTTGGTGTTAGTCAGCAAACTGTATTTTCTGTTTTTCATAATGATGCTACTGAGTTGCATAATGTCACCACAGATCTGGAGAAAGTCTGTAGGCAACTGCATGATCCTTCAGTAGGACTCAGTGATATTTCTATCACTTTATTCTCTCCCTTTAAGCCAATGTTAGCGGCAATAGCAGATATTGAGCAAATTGAGAAGGACATGAAAAACCAGAGTTTCTACATTGAAACCAAGCTAGATGGTGAACGTATGCAAATGCACAAAGATGGTGATGTATATGAATACTTCTCACGAAATGGGTATAAATATACAGAACAGTTTGGTGCTTCTTCTCAGGAGGGTTCTCTCACACCATTTATTCATAATGCATTCAAAACAGATATACACATTTGTATCCTTGATGGTGAGATGATGGCCTACAATCCTAATACCCAAACTTTTATGCAAAAGGGAAATAAGTTTGATATTAAAAGAATGGTAGAATATTCTGATCTGCAAACTTGTTATTGTGTTTTTGATGTATTGATGGTCAATAATAAAAAGCTAGGACATGAAACCCTGAAAAAGAGGTATGAAATTCTTAGTAGTATTTTTACACCAATACCAGGTAGAATAGAAATAGTGCAGAAAACACAAGCTCATACTAATAAAGAAGTAATTGATGCTCTGAATGAAGCAATAGATAAAAGAGAAGAGGGAATCATGATAAAACATCCTCTATCCATTTATAAGCCAGACAAAAGGGGTGAAGGATGGTTAAAAATTAAGCCAGAGTATGTAACTGGATTGATGGATGAACTGGACATCATAATTGTTGGGGGTTACTGGGGTAAAGGTTCCCGTGGTGGAATGATGTCTCATTTTTTGTGTGCTGTAGCAGAGAGTCCCCCTTCTGGTAAAAAACCATCAGTGTTTCATACTCTTTGTCGTGTTGGCTCAGGTTACACCATGAAAGAGCTGTATGATCTGGGTTTGAAGTTGGCCAACCATTGGAAGCCTTTTCATAAAAAAGCTCCACCAAGTAACATTTTATGTGGTACGGAGAAGCCAGAAGTGTACATCGAACCTTGTAATTCTGTCATTGTTCAGATTAAAGCAACAGAGATTGTTCCCAGCGATATGTATAAAACTGGCTGCACTTTGCGTTTTCCACGAATTGAGAAAATAAGAGAAGACAAAGAGTGGCATGAATGCATGACTCTGGATGACTTAGAACAACTTCGAGGAAAAGCATCTGGAAAGCTTGCATCTAAACATTTTTGTGTCGGTGGTGATGATGGACCACAAGAAAAAAAGCGGAAAGCTGCCCCAAAGGTGAAGAAAGTTATTGGAATTATTGAGCACTTAAAAGCACCTAACCTTTCTAACATAAACAAGGTTTCCAATATATTTGAAGACGTGGAGTTTTGTGTTATGAGTGGAATAAGTAGCCATCCAAAGCCTGATCTGGAGAACAAAATTGCAGAATTTGGTGGTTATATAGTACAAAATCCAGGCCCAGACACCTACTGCATTATTGCAGGGTCTGAGAACATAAGAGTGAAAAACATAATTTCTTCAAATAAACATGACGTTGTCAAGCCTGAGTGGCTGCTAGAATGTTTTAAGACCAAAAGCTGTGTGCCATGGCAGCCTCGCTTTATGATTCATATGTGCCCATCAACAAAACAACATTTTGCCCGTGAATATGATTGTTATGGTGATAGTTATTTCACTGATACAGATTTGAACCAACTGAGGGAAGTGTTCGCAGGAATTAAAAGTCCTAGTGAAGAGACTCCTAAAGAAATGGCTTCTGTGATTGCTGATTTAGAATATCGATACTCCTGGGACTGCTCTCCCCTCAGCATGTTTCGACACTACACTATTTACTTGGACTTGTATACTGTTATTAATGACTTGAACAGCAAAATCAAGGGAACAAGATTAGCTATTACAGCCTTGGAGCTTCGATTTCATGGAGCAAAAGTAGTTTCTTATTTAGCTGAGGGAGTATCTCATGTAATCATTGGGAAGGATCATAGTCGTGTTGCAGATTTTAAAGCTTTTCGAAGAACTCTTAAGAGAAAGTTTAAAATTTTACGAGAAGGTTGGGTAACTGATTCAGTAGACAAATGTGAGTTACAGGAGGAAAATGAGTATTTGGTTTAAAGCTAGTTTTTCTAGTGATGAAAGCATCTGATTTGGCCGACTCCTAACCAGATGGTAATGAGAAAATATTAAACTAAATTTTATTTTTATCTCTTAAAAATCTGTTTGAACAAAATTGGTACAGGAAAATAAGAATCTTCTTCTAACTTTTGAGATAGAAAAGGCACTGAACAGCTCAAAGCCAAGAAAGAAAAAAAAATTTAGGAAATTTTAGTATTTGGGCATTTTTATAACCAAGATGAAATAAGTAGTTTAAAGAAAAGGTATTTGTATAGTATTCCTATAGAAATATAGATGTTTGAGTCAGATATTAATAAAATACATATAGAAGCTTTTAGAGCCATAATATTGACCTAAACAGGATTTTATCTAACAAAAGCATTGTAGGAAAAAGGCAGAATTATTGAATTGGACTTGTAAAATAGGTCTTTTAAAGTGAAAGCTGAAATTCTTTTTAATGTACAATGTAAACAAAGTTTTTTTTTTTAAGGTTAAGGTCAAGCTCACAAATAAGACCTTGTTAATGATGTCATTAGCTAAATTAGGGATAGAATGACACTTAACGGTCTAAAAACTTAAAATTATATCAGTTTGATTAAAAGAAAACATTAGAGATTTTAAAAGTCCTTGGCCCACATTTAACTTTTTTCTAAAATAGAGCATGTTTTAAATAAAGTATTTTTATGTGAATTTGTAGTCCAGTATAAATGATATTCACAGAGTGATTTTTCTAGGTATAGTTCATTGAATAAGTGTCAAAATGGCAAGTTGTGTTGTAACTTTCATTACAGACAAGTAAATTGCTTTGACTTTTAATATAATTTATTTATCCTTAGGTTATTTAAAGTTGGTGTATATAGTATATATTGTATCTGGATTTAAATATTAAATGTTGGAATATAGCTTATACATTTTGAAAAATATACTTTCATGATACCATTGAAATACTTGGAATTTGGTACCCAAGAAAATCTGTAGGTTATTTGTAATTAGAAATGTTACCCAAACAGTGGAACAAATATATGTAATTTTGTTATATTTCTTAATTTAAATAAAATATTTATATACTATTAATTTCTTATATATGTATTTTAAAACAATAGTTGTGTCAGTCAGATGTTATATCAATATAATTTTTTTAAAGATTTTATTTATTTATTTTTAGAGAGAGAGGAAGGGAGGGAGAAAGAGAGGGAGAGAAACATCAGTGTGTGGTTGCCTTTTCTGTGCCCACAACTGGGGACTGGGCCCATAACCCAGGCATGTGCCCTGACTGGGAATTGAACCTGTGATCCTTTGGTTCACAGGCCGGTGCTCAATCCATTGAACTAAACCAGCCAGGGCTATATAATTTTTGATTAATTCAAATATGGCTCCTATTTAAGGTTATTTGTATTTCTTATTCTTTAATGAGCTTTATTTAAAAATTAACCTTGTATATTTTTGTACCTATTGAGAAAATTACAAAATATCAGGTAAACAAAGTGGGGAAAAACTGCATGATTTTACCACCAAATATTATGACATTTTATGTTATTAATGGTAAGGTTAGTGCAAAATATCTACATTATAGTGTAACAAATAAGTGTAAAACAAACTAGGATGATTTCTTTGATCACCTTTTCTCAGTAAATTTTGAGACTATACCTACACCATTCTTTTTTTTTCCTTCAGTTTACTTTGTTTTTATTGTTGTTCAAGCACAGTTGTCTCCATTTTCACCCCACCAGGCCCTCGTGCCCTACCCATCCCCATCTCCCACCCTTGAACCCATCTCTCATGCTTGAACCCATCCCCTTTGGCTTTGTCCATGTGTCCTTCATACATGTTCCTTGATGGCCCTATCTTCTATTATCCCTCTCCCTCCTCTCTGGTTACTGTCAGATTGTTCCGAATTACAATCTCTCGGGTTGTATTCTGCTTGCTTATTTTGTTGATTAGGTTCCACTTATAGGTAAGATCATATGGTATTCCTCTTTCACTGCCAGGCTTGTTTCATTTAGCATAATGCTTTCCAGTTCCATCCATGCTGTCACAAAGGGTAGGAGTTCCTTCTTTCTCTCTGCTGCATAGTATTCCATTGTGTAAATATAGCAGTTTTTTAATCCACTCATTTGCTGATGGGCACTTAGGTTGCTTCCAGCACTTGGCTATTGTGAATTGTGCTGCTATGAACATTGGGGTGCATAGGTTCTTTTGGATTGGTGTTTCAGGGTTCCTGGGATATAATCTGAGCAGTGGAATTGCTGGGTCAAAAGGCATTTCCATTTTTAGTTTTCTGAGGGAATTCCATACTGTTTTCCACAATGAATGTACCAGTCTGCATTCCTACCACCAGTGCACTAGGGTTCTCTTTTGTCCACAACTGCTCCAACACTTGTTTTCTGATTAGTTTATGATGGCCATTCTCATCAACGTGAAGTATCTCATTGTGGTTTTAATTTGCATCTCTCTGATGGCTAGTGATGCTGAGCATCTTTTCCTATGCCTCTGGGCCCTTTGTATGTCCTCCTTGAAGAAGTGTCTGTTCAAGTCCTTTGCCCATTTTTTAATTGGGTTGTTTGTCTTCTTGGAGTGGAGTTGTGTGAGTTCATTATATATTTTGGAGATCAAACCTTTGTCCCAGGTCCATAGCCACAGCGATCAGACAAGACAGAGAAATAAAAGCATCCAAGTTGGAAAGGAGGAACTAAAACTGTCACTGTTTGCAGATGACATGATAGTGTACATAGAAAACCCTATAGACTCCACCAAAAAACTACTCGACCTAATAAGTGAATTTGGCAAAACAGCAGGGTTCAAAGTCAATATTCAGAAATCAAATGCATTTTTATACCTACACCATTCTTAATTGCTGCACAATATTCCATTGAACGTTCTGTAATGTATCCAAGCCAGCCCATTGTTTGACTTTCAGTTTATTTCACCCTGCCACCTCCCTCCCTTCTATTTTCCTACTAAGCATTTGTAATAAATCTTTTATATAGTCTCTATATACTAGTTCTATTCATTTCTTATACATCCCTAAAATGGAATTACTGATTCAAAGTTACATAGTTTTTAGTGAGTTAATATGTATTGCAAAATACTGGCAAAAATGCCTTTCAAGATTTTTTTATCTCTAAATATTGGAGAGTTCACTTTCTTATTATTGGACCTATTCTTTATTGTCATTCACTCCATGGGTATTCTCATCCTGCCCCACGGCTTTAAACATGCTGATAACTCGCACAATTTTTTAACCCTGATTTCTTTGCTGAACTCCAGTTCATATATCTAATAGCTCTACATGAAGTCTGGTGGGCCTCTCAAGCCTAATGTGTCTTGCCATAAATATTCTTTAAAAATTATTAAAAGTATTAATATTACAAAACAATTTTAAATACAAAAGAGAATATTATAATAAACCTGCATGTTCACATCATCTTAACAATTATCAATGATCAACTGGTGGATTATTTTGAAGTAATCTTGGATTACATAATTTCATCTACAAATATCCCCCATAGTACTCTTCATTTCTCAGACAAATAGGGTTTTTCCTAGTATCCCCCTCCTTGACTCCATCTGTTCTTATACTTGCAGTACACAGCAAATCTTGGATAGAACTTCCAATTCCATTCAGAATATGACCTTTCACCACTCTTACTGATAACCATAGCTTCCACCCCTGTTACTCACCGGACTGCTCCCACACCCTCTTAATGTTCTTTCCTCCTTGTGGTCTTACTCCACTGCTCTCTGTTCCCCAGAGCACAATTTGTTTAAAGATGCAAGTCGGATCATGTTAATCACCTGGTCAAAACTACTGAAATCATCTTCCATAACTTCCAAAGTCTTTCTAACTTCCATGGCCTGTTTGACACAGCCCCACATCATCTGTCAGGTCTTTAACTTCATTTCCTACCAGTTACCCGTTACCCCTTCCTCACCACACTGCACTCATACTGGTTTGTTTGCTTTTCCCTTGAACACTGTTCAGATCTCTCATACTTTCCTTCACATCCCCCCACTTTATTACAAAATTATTTTCTACCAGTGGAATATAAATTCTGTAAATGAAGGCATTTGGTTTGTGTTGTTCACCATTATACAATTTATGGAAAATCCTTTGAAGTAGACTGAAAAACCTACTTTGCTCTTATTCTCCAAGGCCATGGTTTCTTGCCACAAAGCAGGATGAGCTGTTTATTATTCCAGGGGAATCCTTTTTTGCATCCCTGATCACTTAATAGTCTCTCGAAAGAGTTCATTTATGTTTCAGGCTGATGGTACCTTCTTGGAAAGTCAGTGGCTGGACTAGGTGATTCATTCATACTCATGTGCTTGCCTGAAATCAGAATTAACAAAGCTACTTGGACCCTTGAAATCTTCACTTTTGGGGAAATAGGTTAGTTTAGTTTTAAAACATCTAATGTGGAATTCAGCACTAGAGCTATTCTATAAACAATTGCCACTATTTACTTCCTGCCAATGTATATTAAGTTCTTATTCTCTTTAATAATCATTTGAGTAAAAAGATGAATAACACAGGCTCTGCTCACAAAGAACTCACAGTGTACTGAAAGGTAAAGATAATTGGAATGCAATCCCAGTTAAAGGAATATGGGTTGTCCTAAAAGCCATACAGTACAGAAAAAGAAGTGCAAGCTTTAGAATCAAGTCATTCTGGGCCTCCTGGTTCTAACCAAGTATCAGTAGTATTTTGAACAAAAATGGAAACAATACCTATCTCACTTAGAAGGTTTAAGGACAGAATGAAAATACCTAGCATATATGTTAAAAGGACTCCAGCTTTCCATGCCCCCCCCCCCGCCCCAGGGAAATGTTTATTGATTTTTAGAGACAGAGAGAGAAAGGAAGGGGGGGAGGGGAGGGGAGGGGAGGGAGGGCAGGGGAGGGGAGGGAAGGGAAAGAAAAGAAAAAAAGAAAAGAAAAAAGATGTTAATCAGTTGCACCCC
>PVKU01010850.1:0-48444 GCA_004027475.1 Anoura caudifer | reverse complement strand
AAGACAAGCAACCCAATTAAAAAATGGGCAAAGGACTTGAACAGACACCTATCCAAGGAGGACATACAGAAGATCCAGAAACACATGAAAAGATGCTCCATATCGCTAGCTATCAGAGAGATGCAAATTAAAACCACAATGAGATACCACCTCACACCAGTCAGAATGGCCATCATAAACAAAACAACAAACAACAAGTTTTGGAGAGGTTGTGGAGAAAAGGGGACCCTAGTACACTGTTGGTGGGACTGCAGACTGGTACAGCCACTATGGAAAGCAATATGGAATTTTCTAGGAAAACTAAAAATGGACCTACCTTTTGACCCAGCAATTCCACTGCTACCATTATATCCTAAGAACCCTGAAACACCAATCCAAAAGAACCAATGCACCCCAATGTTCATAGCAGCACAATTTACAATAGCCAAGTGTTGGAAGCAACCTAGGTGCCCATCAGTAAATGAATGGATCAAGAAACTATGGTACATTTACACAATGGAATTCTATGCAGCAGAAAGAAAGAAGGAGCTCCTACCCTTTGGGACAGCATGGATGGAACTGGAGAGCATTATGCTAAGCGAAATAAGCCAGGAGGTGAGAGACAGATACCATATGATCTCACCTCTAACAGGAACCTAATCAAAAAAACAAACAAACAAGCATAATATAACCAAAGACACTGAAATTGAGAACAAGAGAGGAGAGGGATAGGACTATCCAGGGAAAAGGGGAAGGGATTAGAGCAACAAGTATGAAAGACATATGGACAAAAGCTGGGGGGGGGGTGGAAATGGAAGGGAGCTGGGGAGGGCTGGGGCAGAGGGTCGGGATGGGAGTAGAAAACAGAAAACTGTATAAGAACAATAATTAAAATAAAATTTAATTTAAAAAATAAATAAACATTTATTAATAAGGTATTTTATGTTTTTTTTTTTTAATTTTTAACTACTGCATTCCATTTTTTAAATCCAAGTATAACTGGCATACAACATCACATTAGTTTTGGCCATACACCATAGTGACTCACTATTTGTGTAGATGCTGTGCAGTGATCACCACAGTAGGTCTAGTTTACATCTGTCACCACACATAGTTAACTGAATACTTTTTTTGGATGTGGTGAGAACTTTTAAGATCTTTCAAATATATTCAGTACAACAGAGTATTATTAGCCATAGTCACCATGCTGTACATTCTATCCCCAAGACTTACTTATTTTATAACCAGGAGTTTGTACCTTTTCACCTTCACCATTTCACATGCTGCCATCACCCTCCTCTGGCAACAGCAATCTGTCAAGTTTGTTTTGTTTGTTTGTTTGTTTGTTTGTTTGTTGGATTCAACATGTAAGCTAAATCATATGGTATTTCTGTTTCTTTGTCTGTCTTCACTTAGCATGATATCCTCAAGATCCATCCCTGTTGTGGTGCATTCCTTGTTTTTGACATGGTTACTCTCCTAGCACATCTCAGTTTGGACTGGCCACATTGCAGTGCTCTATAGCCTTGCAGCTGCTATATTGGACAGTTCTAGAACTCAGGAGCAAGAGAGACGCTGCCATCTACCCCAGTGAGCAAATCTGGGGGAAACGCTTCAGTGCAGGCCCTGCCTGAGGGAGAGTGCTGCCTCCCCAACCAATGGGCCCCTGCCAGGGTCCCCACCAACCCTGCCAGAGCATGGTAACTTCACACAGCAAGAAGGAGAATGCAACACCCTGGAGTTCTGTCCTAGTCTCTGGGTTGAAAAGAGAGAATGACATTGAGTTGTCCTCTTTGTAACAGTAACAACAACAACCTAATTAGTACTTAGTGAGTACTAGGCATAGGGGCCAGGCCCTGTGCTAAGCACTTCATTGTCTTCACTACAACTTTCTAAGAGAGGTAGGTACTATACTTATTCATGCTTAAGAGAGGAGGAAAGTGGAGAACCCTAAAGATTCCACTGATAAACTATTAGAACTGATAAATGAATTCAGTAAAGTAGCAGGATACAAAATAAATATTCAGAAATAGATTGCCTTTTTATACACCAATAATGAACTATCAGAAAGGGAAACTAAGAAAATAATTCTGTTTACAATTGCATAAAAAATACCTAGGAATAAAATTAACCAAGGATGTAAAGGACCTATACTCAGAAAATTATAAGACACTGAAGAAAATAATTGAAGAAGATACAAATACATTGAAGCATATACTGTGCTCATGGGTAGGAAGAATTAAAATCATTAAATTGTCCTTGCTATCCAAAGTAATCTATAGACTCAATGCAATTCCTATCAAAATACCAATGGCATTTTTTCACAGATCTAGGATAATTCAGATATTTATATGTAACCACAAAAGACCCTGAATACCTACAGCAATCTTGAGAAAGAAGAACAAAGTTGGAGGAATCACACTACCTAATATCAAATGATACTATAAAGCCATAGTAATCAAAACAGTATGGTACTGGCATTAAGAACTGATATATAGATCAATGGAACAGAACAGAGATCCCAGAAATAAACCCATGCCTTTATGGTCAATTAATATTTGACAAAGGAGGCAAGAACATACAATGGGGTAAAAGTCTATTCAATAAATGATATTAGGAAAATTGGACAAATATGTACAAAAAAATGAAATGACCACCTTCTTACACCATATGCAAGAATAAACTCAAAATGGATTAAAGACTTAAATGTGGGACTTGAAACAATAAAATTCCTAGAAGAAAAGATAGGCAGTAAAATCTCTTTTAGCAATATTTTTTTTTGCTAAAAACATTTGCTAAAAAAAGCATTTAGCAATATTTTTTCTGATGTATCTCCTTATTCAGGGGAAACAAAAGAAAAAGTAAACAAATGGGACTACATCAAATTAAAAAGTTTTTTTACACAGCATAAGAAACCATCCACAAAATGAAAAGACAACCCACTGAATGGGAGAACATATTCACCAATCATAAATCTGATAAGGGGTTAATATCCAAAATTTGTAAAGAACTCAGAGAACACAACACCAAAAAATAAAAATAAAAAATAAAAAAAAATCCAATGAAAAAGTGGGCAGAGGACCTGAATAGAGATTTCTCCAAAGAGGACATACAGATGGCCAATAGACATATGAAAAGATTCTTAATGTAACTAATCATCAGAGAAATGCAAATTAAAACAATGACATCATCTTACACCTGTCAGAATGACTGTCATCATTAAATCAACAAACAACAGTGGAGGATGTGGAAAAAAGGAAACCCTAGTGCACTATTGATGGGAATGCCTATTGATGCAGCCACTATAGAAAACAGTATGGAAGATCCTCAAAAAGTTGAAAATGGAACTGCCTTATGACCTAGCAATTCCACCTCTGGGAATATATCCAAAGAAACTCAAAACACTAATTAAAAAGAATGCATGCACCCCTATGTTCATTGCAGCATTATTTACAATAGCCAAGCTATCGAAGCAACCTAAGTGTCCATCAGTAGACGAGTGGATAAAGAAGTGGTGGTACATATACATGGTGAAATATTACTTGCCATAAAATGAATGAAATCTTACCATTTGTGATAGCATGGGTAGACCTAGAGGGTATTAGACTAATTGAAATAAATCAGTCAGAGGAAGACAAATACTATATGATTTCACTTGTATGTAAAATCTAAAGAACAAAATTAATGTACAAACCAAATAGACTCATAGACACAGAGAATAGACTGATGATTGTCAGACATGAGGGGGTTAGATGAAAAAGGTGAAGGGATTAAGAAGTATAAATTGGCCATTACAAAATATTCATGGAGATGTCACGTACAGCATAGGGAATATAGTCAATAATATTGTAATAACTATGTATGGTGCTAGGATGTTACTGGAAATATCTAGGGGAACACTTTTAAAGTACATGATTGTCTAACCACTATACTGTACACATGAAACTAATACAAAATAATATGGACTAAATTGAAATTGAAAAGTAAAATTTAAAACAAAAGACAGGAAGAAAGCTGTTCAGAGAAATTAGATAACTTGCTGTGGGTTCTATGAATCATAAGTGACAGACTTGGGATTTGAACCCAGGGCTATCTAAAGTCAAAGGCTTGTGTTCTCCAAACAGAAAAAATAGAATGAGATGTGGGATGAGTCCAGGTTTCCGGGGCCTCTGTCAAAGGCTCCCTTCCTCTACTCACAGGGCACACTGCCAAGTTAAAAGGCTTTGGAGATGAAGGTGTCAGTGAGGATGACTCAGTGTCACAGTGAGGGGTATAAGTGAGTTGTATGGTGCCCAGGTCCTGCCCTCACCAGACATTGTCCAGGATCCATAACTGCTGGCATGTTCATATTATAAATAAGATATTAACTCATAGGCATAAATGATAAAGATCTGTCAATTCTAAAGCACCATGTGAATATTTGCTATCATTATTGTATGGTACTGCTGTTCCCATCATCGTTCAGTTGGTGGTGTGTCCATAGAACTCACCATAGCCCAGATCACTGCAGCAGTGGCAGCAATATCAAATGGCAACTGAGAATATAGCCTAACTTGAATTTTCTGTTCTTAGTAGATCCCAGCACCTTAATGTTTTGAGTTTCACTTATGGATATTTGTAGTAAAACCCGATGTGTATACACCTCATTAGCAAGGTGTTTTCATTATTTGCTATCTTGTCTGGTGCTGAAATCAGTCTCTATGTTCAGCCTTGGGTGACCAGCAGCCCTCCTAACTCTTCAGAGCTTAATTAGAGAGGCACTTAGAAACCCTTAAGCAGACATAATAGCAGCACCTAGGCCTCCTCTCTCAAGTTCCAGGACAGGTGAGAAGCCAGGAAGCTAGCCACCCTTGTCCAAAAGAGAAAGGGCCCACAGGCTGTGTTCATGTTTCTTGAGCATCCTCATGGCCTTGCTAAATGGGATTACTGGAAGACATCAAAACCCTATTCGCCCTCTGAGACCCACCTGCTCCACAGAAGCCGTTCCTGACATGCCAGCCCCCTCCAGTCCTCTCCTACTTCTATGGTCCCGTAGTCTTAAATGCCTGTGCCATCTTCAGACACTGAAGCCCCTCTCTTGCGTTGTAAGCGATACACTTTCTGTATGTCCTTGCTCTTTCTTTCCTAGTTCCAGACTTTGGTGACTTCTCCTGGTGACAATCACATGTTGACTTGTGACATCTCTGATGACCTTGGTTGGTCAGCTTCACCTTGTTTCAGAGATGGCTTAAAGGGGCTTCTTCATTCTTGTGAGCGAGCATGATGTCCTTAATGAACTTCTGTTTTGGCTTTGAGTGCTGCAACACAAATTTATTGAATACCTGTCATGTACAAAGTACCAGGTGGAGAATTGGTGGGACATTTGTTTATTCAAATAAGCAAATATCAATTTCATTCTCATTAAGATTTATTGATGGCGCTTCTGCATTTGAGGAAGAATAAAAAATATCATGTGCAATTGAAAATCTAGTCCACCAGACCAAGTAGTATGTTCTGTCTGAAGCACAACAGAGCACTTGGAGAAACAGAAGCCAAAGCAATTTAGCCTGGGCAGTCAGGGAAGACTTTTCAGAGGAGGTGGACTTAAAATGTGGCCCTGAAGGTATATGCAATGCTGAGAGTTGGAGCAGACCTATAGATCTTATGGGAGGGAGAAGGAACTGAAAAACTTCCCTTTGTTGAGTCCTGGAAGACAGATGTAGCCCTTTTATGCACCAGGTCTTTTAACTTTCATTAGCAATAAGTTTGATTCCCAGCTCTGCTTGCTCATGACCCTAGACATGTCATTTGACCTCATGGACACTGAAATTCTCATTAATAAAAGAGGAAAAAAGCAGCCAGTCTTGACACCTTCACAGAATCACTATGGAAATTAGATAATAGAAGTGGAAGTTCTTTTTAAATAACAAAGTATAATTAGTGTCATTATTGGTTTCTAGTGTGTCTTTCATTATTTCATCACCTCCCAAAGAGTCATCTTACGAGCAGAATTTTGAACTAAAAAGGATAATACTGAAAATGCCTTAGAAATAATCACAAGAGCTAACGTTTACCAACTCCTACCATAAGCTAGGCATAGTTTCTGAGTGTTTCACATGTTTTAAGTTGCTTAGTCCTCACATGAAGTAGATGCTGTCACCGCATTTTACAGATGGGGAGCCTGAGTCCTGGAGAGGTTAATAACTTGCTCAAGGTCATACAGAATCTAGTGGAGGTGGGATTTGAAACTAGGGAAATTTGGCTCTTACCACCCTGCTGTGTTGCCTTCATGAGGCCCAAGCTGGGTGGGATTCCTCTTTTCCATGGGGAGGAAGAGAGAGATGGAGTTTTACCTCTGCTCTGGTCCCCAGCCTTCCCCACCTCACTACAGATTCTCCCTAGTGAAAAGCAGGGTGGGGGCACCATATGTGTAGCCCAGAGCTTCTCCTAACCCCATCTCCCCCACAGCAGATTTTGTCAGGACCCCACCCACATCTCTGGGCCTAACCATTTCCCTGTCATCTGGCAACTACCAGCTGCCAATGTCTGACTCTCTGCCCAGGGGGTTTTCTGCACCCACACTACACACGTGGCAAACTGGAGTGTGGGGAATTAAGGCTCCTCAGGAGCAGCCCTCACCCAGTGACCGACTGATGGGCATTTATATATAAATACCTCAGCTTTTCTGACCCTGGGGTTGGATCACTGATACATGTGGTATACACCAAATTGCAGAGCTCCCTGGGATTAAGCCTCAGAAAGGCACAGCCACTTTCCAACAGTTGGTTGCAGCAGGCCCCATTTATTGGCTCCCTCCCCTTCCTGTTTCACTTCCCACTCTCCAAACAACCTGTTATCAGTATAAGTGGAGTTCTTTCAGTGTCACAAGGAAAATAATTTCCAGAGACCCATATGGGAGGATGGGGTTTTGTGGTAAACTTTATTGATGATGTAAAATTAAGGGGGTTCTCCTCCTGATTTCCCAATGTCCCATCTCCATCTCTCTCACCATGGAAAAGGTCCAATTTTGTCTTCAGCAGGGCCAGAATAAAGGCCATTGCTCAGAATTTCTACTTCACATTAAAGCTTAGTCCTTTTGGAGCCTACCCAGTCTGCTGCAGGCTCTGGTAGCTGCTAGACCCACCTGGTCATGTGCTTCTGGGCGAGAGAGAATGCATAAATGTATGGGTGGGTGCATTACCAGGTGGGGGTGGGTGGAGAGAGAGAAAGAAAGGGTGGGGGATGAGCGCTTAGTCCTTTTGGAGCCCACGGGTGGCTGCTAAGTGGTCTCCATCCCCATCCAGGCAGATGAACCAGCTGCTCCAGGGTTGGAGTCCTTGTGGCTGCCACAATGCAGCTGCTATGGCCACATGGCTACGTAGAAAGAATGTGTGAGTGCACAGGGAGAGTATAGGTTTCTGAATGAGAGAGAGAACTTCTTTGTTCCTCTTGACTATATTGGCTTGGGTTTGGGATGGAGCAGGTACCTTTTTCAAAATAACCAATCAACTTCCACGGGCTTTTGATAGGTTTACACCCCTTAGTTAGACTGACAGGTCTCTATGGTCCAGCACCTCCAACTGGGCACCCCACTGCCAATAATCCAGTAATGGAGTGGGGAAGGGAGGAGAATTAATCCCCTTGGTGGAGCAATGCTGTAATCCCCTAGGGTGTAAAGATGTAGCTTCCTGGTGAAGCAAACAGGCTTATGATCTCCAGTTTATTAAGCTCAATATCTAATACCTTTTGCTCCCTTTGTTTTATTAATATCTAGCTAAATATCAATGGTAACAAAACCACTGATAGCTTTGTCTCAAGGTCTTCTGTGGCATTACCTGTTAAGGGTTGAATTGTGTCACCCATAAAAACATATGGTGAAGTCCTAACCCCTAGTACCTGAGAATGTGACCTTACTGTAAGTGTAATTAGTCAATTTAAGATGAGGTCATTAGGGTGGACCTATACTCCAATATGACAGGTGTTCTTATTAGAAGAGGAAGACTAGGTAAATAGAGACACAGGAGGAGGGAACACTGTGTGAGGACAGAGGCAGAAATTAGTGGAGTGATACAGCTGCAAGCCAAGGAATACTAAGGACTGCTGGCTACCCTTGGAGCCAAGAAAAGGCAAGGAGACATTCCGCCCAGTGCCTCATTGGGACCATCACCCTGCTGACACCTTGATTTTGGACTTCTGGCCCCAGAGCAGTAAGAGAATAAATTTCTGTTGTTTAAAGCCAGCAGTCCTAGGAAATTTATACACCTTCCATCTGCGGTCTTGATTCTTCCTTAACTGACTCCTTCCCAGGGGGCCCACCATGCACCATTCTCTGAGCGTATCTCACACCCATTCTTACTGTAGCTGCCTTTGAAACCTTTCACTCAGCAACTCTCCTGCATCCTCTGCATTTTGACAAGATCACCTGTCTCTGCCTTCGTGTGGCACTGCCAACTCAGAGTTAATGATAGAGCCTTGTGCTTCTGCTGCATATGGAGCATTCCTCCATGGAGCTGGGTAATTAAGGAGATTTAAATGGATCCTGAAGATGCTTTGGGGTATTTGATTTCCTAGCTGTCAGCTGCAGGAGAGATTCAAGGTGGATTAGTAGCTGCTTTCAAGTTTGCAAGGGGTGTGGTGTGGAGGGAGCTACCAGCTGTTCCCCATCTCCACTGAGCCCAGAGTGAGAGGGAAATTAGCTTAGAACCTTTAGGAGGGATTTAGGTTTGATCTGTGAACTTTCTGATTGCATCAGTTACTAAGCTGTCAGAATTAGTTTGGAAGTCTAGGCAACATTCCCGGAAATGGTTGAGTGCTTGATAATTTCCATCCGTACATAAAGTCTTTTGTAGAATCACTCTGGAGGGAAAAGAGTGGTCTGCATGCTCTGAGGAAGACAGGCACATAAAAATAGTTTCTGTTCCTTTTGTGATGGTCATGGCCTCTTCTCTTTGCCCAAGACCACACCCCACCATTTCCCTTTTGTAGGTATGCTGTCTGTTGGTTCTAAAAACTCTTTGAGATGGAAACCTGTCTCCAGCTCTGAGCCCAGGACATCCTGGACTCCATCCAAAAATGGTAGAGCAGAGCCCATCACAGGGCTTCCATTTTATTTTGAAATGAAAGTAGAGCACTTCTGTTGTTTAGTCTTCCATTCTCTTTGGAAAACCCACAGATGCTGTGCAAAGGCCAAACCAAGGAGTAAGAGAAAGGGGGCTGAACTCACAATATGGGAATGGGCTTCAGGAGGGCCTCTGCCTGCTCCCCTTTTTTTCAGAGGAACTGAGGGTTTTTACCAGGAAACTACTTGATTTTCAGCCATTTCCTGCTTGCTAAAGTTAAATGTAAAAGGAGGAATCAAGCTCCTGATATGAAATGCAATAGGCAGTGCTAGATTTGCAAATCCTGGACTTATTGTTTTAAAATAGGTTTATTGAGCTATTGACATGCATAAACTTCACTTATTTAACATATACAATTTGGTAAGTTTTGCTATATGTATATATGTGTGTTTATGTATGTATATGTACATCATGAAACTATTACCACAATTAAGATTGTAAACATACCCACACCCCCAAAAGTTTCCTCCCATTCACTTCCAATCCCTCCTTTTCACCCTCTCCTCCTTTCTCTCTTTTCTGTCACTATAGATTGTCTTCATTTTTTATAATTTCATATAAATGAAATCAAATAGTATGTCCTCTTTTTTTGTCTGGCTTCTTTCATTCACATGATTATTTTGTTGCTTGGATCAATAAATCGTGCCTTCCCTTTACTGGGAGTAGCATTCCATTGTATGCATACACCACCATTCTGCTGGTGAGCATTTCTGTTGTTTTGGCTACTATAGCTAAAGCTTCTGTAAACATTCATGTACAAATCTTTGTATGGATATATTCTTTGATCTCTCGGGTAAATATTTAGAAGTGGGGTGGATAGATCGTGAGGTAGAAGTTTGTTTGGCTTTTTAAACAAATTGCCAAATGCTTTCCAAAGGGATTGTACCATTCTATATTCCTACCAGTCATGCCACATCCTTACTAAGACTCGTTATGATCAGCCTTTTTTATTTTAGCTATTCCAATTAAGTGTGTGCTGGTATTTCATTGTGGTTTAAATTGCATTTCCCTTATGACTAATGATGTGGAACATTTTCCTGTGGTTATTTGATATCCATATCCTTATTTGATTAAGTGCCTGTTTAAATGTTCTGCCTATTTTAAAAATTAAGTTATTTTCTTATATTTTGAAAGTTATTTATATAATCTAGATCAAAATACTCTATCAGATATATGCTTTGCAAATATTTTTTCCAGTATGTGGCTTAAATGGTATCTTTCAAAGAACAGAAATTTTAAACTTTGATAAAGCCAAAATTATTAGGGTCACAGAGATATTCTCTTCTTGAAGGTTTATGTTTTGATTTTACATTTAGGTCTGTGATCCATTTTGAGTCATTTTTTGTATATGGCTTAATGTATGGATTAAAATTCTTTTTTTGCAAATAGATATCCAGTTACTCTAGTATCCAATTACCCTAGTACCTTTCTCTGCTGGACTGACTTTGCATCTTTGTCAAAAATCAATTATATATACAAATCTGTTTTTGTTATCTATTCTAAATTCTGTTTCATGTATCTTTTTTCCTGGTTTTCTGCTGATCCCACATTGTCTTGATTGCTATAGATTAATTCTTGAAATCAAGTAGTTACAGTCTTCCAATTTTGTTATTTTTGACAACTCTTTTGGCTATTCTAAGTCCTTTGTATTTTTATAAAAATTTTAGATTGGCTTGCCAATTTCTACAAAAAATTCCTTCTGATATTTTGATTTGGATTGAGATGAATCTATACATGAATTTAGAGACAAATAACATCTTAATAGTATTGAGTATTTCAATTCATGAACCTGCATATATCTCCATTTATTTCTGTCTTTAATTTTTCTTATCAATATTTTATAGCTTTCAGTGTACAAATATTACATATTTTTTGGTCAGATATATCCCTAAGTATTTCATAATTCTGGTGCCATTTCAAATCATATTTTTATTTTAACTTCAACTTTTTGTTGCTGGTATACAGAAATATAATTGATTTTTTAATTTTAATTTTTAATATATTTTATTGATTATGCTATTACATTTGTCCCATTTCTCCCCCATCATTCTCCTCCACCCTGCACACTCCCTCCCACCCACATTCCCCCCCTTGAGTTCATGTCCATGTGTCATAAGTTCTTTAGCTTCTACATTTCCCACACTATTCTTGCCCTCCCCTTTTCTATTTTCTACCTACCATCTATGCTACTTATTCTATGTACCTTTTCCCTCTCTCTCCTCCTCCCACTCCCCTGTTGCTAACCCTCCACGTGATCTCCATTTCCAAGGTTCTGTTCCTGTTCTAGCTGTTTGCTTACTTTGCTTTTGTTTTAGGTGTGGTTTTTAATATCTGTGAGTTTGCTGTCTTTTTACTGTCCTATTTTTTATCTTCTTTTTCTTAGGTAAGTCCTTTTAATATTTCATATAATGAGGGCTTGGTGATGATGAACTCCTTTAACTTGACCTTATCTGAGAAGCACTTTATCTGCCCTTCCATTGTAAATAAAAGCTTTGCTGGATAGAGCAATCTTGGATGTAGGTCCTTCCCTTTCAAGACTTCAAATACTTCTTTCCAGCCCGTTCTTGCCTGGAAGGTCTCTTTTAAGAAATCAGCTGACAGTCTGTTGGGACCTCTTTTGTAGGTGACTGTCCCCTTATCCCTTGCTGCTTCTAGAATTCTCTCCTTCATTTTAATCTTGGGTAATGTAATTACAGTGTGCCTTGGTGTGTTCCTCCTTGGATCCAACTTCTTTGGAACTCTCTGAGCTTCCTGTACTTCCTGGAAGTCTATTTCCTTTGACATATTGGGGAAGTTCTCCTTTATTCTTTGTTCAAATAAGTTTTCCACTTGTTGCTTTTCTTCTTCCCCTTCTGGTACCCCCACAATTCGGATGTTGGGCTGTTTAAAGATGTCCTGGAGGTTCCTAAGCCTCTCCTCATTTTTTTTTTTTGAATTCTTATTTCTTCCTTTCTGTTTGGTTGTTTGTTTCTTCCTTCTGGTCCACTCCATTGATTTGAGTCCCAGTTTTCTTCCCATCACTATTGGTTCCCTGTGCATTTTCCTTCATTTCACTTATTATAGCCTTCATTTGTTCGTCTAATTTGTGAGTAAAATCAACCAATTCTGTGAGCATCCTGATCACCAGTGCTTTGAACTGTGCGTCTGATAGGTTGGCTATTTCTTGGTCACTTACATGAATTGGCTCTGGGGCTTTGACTTGTTCTCCTGTTTTAGCCATTTTTGTTTTTTTTTGTTTGTTGTTGTGGGTTTTGTTTTTTGGTTTTTTGGTCTGGTTGGGGCTGTTATGTAGTGAGGGGAAGAGCCTTAGGTGTTCCCCAGGGTGGGGCAGCCCAGTCTCTGGGTAGTGACGCTGTATGTGGGGGTGGGTTGGAGAGGGAACAATGGAGCTTGCTCCGCTCTCTCTTGCATTCCAGTCCCTTCCACCACTTCCCCTTCACCTGAATTATCTGTGTGCAAATGTGGGACCACATGGTCAGCCAGCCATCTTGTGTGGCCTCACTGGGTCTGCACCATTGCCACCCAGTGCCCAGGGTCCACTAGCCACTGCCTGTGTGCCTGGGATCTTCAGCTGCTGCCTGCATACCCGGGTCCTGCAACCTCCACTTTTTCCTGCTGCGACTCCACCCCTCTTACCAGTTGGGATGAATGGTTCTTGGACTTCCATATAGTTCAATTTTCTATCAATTCTGGATGTTTTCTTGTTTCTAAATCTTTGTTGTCCTTAATTTTGGTTGTGTGAGGAGACATGGTATGTCCACCTACACCTCCATCTTGGCTGGAAGATAATTGATTTTTATATAGAGAACTTGTATCCTTTAACCTTGTCAAAGTCACAGATTAGTCCTGGTGGCTTTTGGTGGACCTCATCAGATTTTCTACATAAGCAATAATGTTATCTAGGAATAAAAACAATTTACTTCTTCCTTTCCAATCTGGACCTTTTTTTTTCCCCTTGCCTCACCGAACTGGCTAGAATCTCCAACATAATGTTGAATAGAAGTGGTAAGAACAGACATTCTTATCTTTTCCTTGATCGTGGGGGAAAGCATTTGCTTTTTCTTGATGAAGTATGATGTTAGCTGTTAGTTTTTTGATAGATGCCCTTTTTCAGGTTGGGCAAATCTCCTTTACATTCCTGGTTTTCTGAGAGTTTTTATCTGGAGTGGCAGTTGTCTTTTATCAGATGATTTTCCTGCATCTATTGAGATGATCATAAAGTTTGTCTTTTTTTAAGTTGTTAATATGGTGAATTATGTTATTGATTTTCAAATGTTAAGCCATTCTTGCATTCCTAGGATAAACCCCCACTTGGTTGGGATGTATTATTTATTTTCTATATGGTGTTGGTTTCAATATTTTAAAATTTTCTAAAGAATTTTTTGCATTTATTCTCATGAGGGCTATCGGCCTGTATTTTACTTTTCTTTTAATGTCTTTGCCAAGTTTTTGTGTCAGAGTAATCTTGGCCTCATAGAATATGTTAGGAACTATTTCATCTTCAATTTTCTGGAAGAGTTTGTATAGAGTTAGCATTAGTTTTTCTTTTAATATTTGGTAGAATTTATCAATGTAGGTATCTGGGCCTCTAAGCTTTTTGTAGAAAGGTTTTTAACTGTTGGGTTAATTTAAAAAATAAGACATAATATTATTCATGTTCTTTATTTCTTTTTTGATATTTAAAGTTTTTCAAGGAATTTGTCCATTTCATCTAAATAATTAAGTTTATTGGCATAAAGTTGTTTATAATATTTCCTTTTTAGCCTTTTAATGTTTGTAGAATTTGTAATGGCTTTACTTTTCAAATTCCTGATATTGTAATTCATGTTTTCTCTCCTTCCTGATATTCTAAAAGAGCCAGCTTTTAATATCTTAATTTTCTGCTTTTCTTTATTGTTTTCTATTTCATTAATTTATGCTCTGAGATTATTAATTTTTCCTCCTTATTTTGTGCTTAATTTGCTCTTCTTTTTCTAGTTTCTTAGGGTAGAAGCTGAGGTCATTGATTTGGGACCTTTTGTTTTTTTCATATATATGTGTGTGTGCATATATATGTTTAGTGCTATAAATTTTTTTGAGTACTGCTCTAGCAATATTCTACAAAATTGATATATTGTGCTTTTTTTAATTTTGCTCAAAATATTTCAATTTTCCTATTTATTTCTTTGACTGAACTAAGTTCTTCTTTGACTGAAATGGGTTAAGAAGTGAGGTTCATAGTTTTCATATATTTGAGGATTTTCCAGAGGTCTTTCTGTTACTGGTTCTAACATAATTCCATTGGGATCAGATGACATACTTCGCATGACTTGAATCCTTTAAAACTTATTGAAATTTGTTTTATGGACCAAAATATGAATTGTCTTGGTAAATATTTCATGTACACTTGCAAATAAAATGTATTCAGCTTTTGTTGGGTGGAGTGTTCTATAAATGTCAATTAGGTCAAGATAGTTGACATTGTTCAGATCTTCTGTATCCTTAACTTATTTCTGTCTACTTGTTTTGTTAATAGAGGGCTACTGAAATCTTTGAATATGATTGTGGATTTGTCTCTTTCTCCTTGTGGTTCTACCAATTTTCATTTCATCATTTTAAAACCCAGTTATTAGGGGCATAAGTGTTTAAGACTGTTATCTCCTTTTGATGAATTGACTTCTTTATCATTGTGAAATGACTTTATCTTCATTAATATTCTTTGTTCTAGAATCTACTTTTCCTGATATTAACATGCAGCTTTCTCTTGGCTAGTGTTAACATAGTATATATTTTTCCAGTCTTTAACTTTTAACCTATTCATGTCTTTATGTTTAAAGACACTTTATGTTCGTTTCTTTACATTTCTTATAGGTAACACATAGTTGGGCTTTCTCAGCTTAGAAAATTTGCAGGCTCTGGTTCAGTTCCCCTTCCTGTGCCATGACCTAAAAATACCTTAGGCAATAACGGGGCTTATTTTGTTTAGTTTCTCATCTCTCAAGAAAGGGCTTGGTCTAGGGTGAGGTAAGTGTGGCCCCTACAGTGCAAAATTTTAGAAAGTAATCACTCTCATATACATATTTTCTAAAGTGGATTCCTCTTTAAATTTTAGATCCTCTTTAATTTTTTTATCTCCTTATTTTTTTTTTAAATATTGATTCTAAAGAGAGAGAAAGGAAGGGGAAAAGAGAGGGAGAGAAACATCAATTGGTTGCCTCTTGCATGTGCCCTAACTGGGAATCAAACTGGTAACCTTTCAGTTTGCAGGACGATTTCCAACCAACTGAGCCACACTGATCAGGGCTTTTACCTCACACTTAAGAAGACACTCACAGAGTTTTGCAAATACAGGGCTAGCACCTGAGAGTAAATAAATGCCTCCTGTAACTTTCTTTGTATTTTAGGGGCCTCACTCAGCTCACCCTAGTCTCAGCCCTGCCCTTTATTGCCTGATGTCCAGTGTCTCGAAAACCATTTTTAAAAATGTATTTTGTCTGGATTTTTTATTATTTCAGCTGAGAGGGTAAATACAATCCCTGTAATTCCATCTTTTCTGGAAACAGAAGTCTGGGCTTATTCTTCATGAGATTAAAAACAAAAATCCTGGATATAGACCTACATGACTAAAATATATATGTTTTCAGGCCTCCTTGCCAAAGAATTTAGCAAAAAATTATCTTCATTTAGCAAACAATCAATGAGCACCTACTCCATGCCATATTCAGGGCTTAGAACGGAGGTTAAAAATCAAATAAGACAAGGTAACTATCTACCCATGCTCACAGCTGGCTTCTTTAGAACTATTGGATTGGCCCTTTCATAACATGTATCACTTGCAACATGGACCAGGGAAGGCAGAGAGCCAGAGAGAGTCAGACCTAGAACTGAGAGATCATCTCTGCTAATTTCCATGCCCAGGCTAGTTCAGGGACTCAGTTGAGTCACACAGCTTGTCAGTAGTAGACGATTGCTATATAGTCTATTTTGAAGGATATGGAAGAGGGGTCCAACCCAAAATACCTTCTGTTACTGCCAGTCACCATAACTAAAATCCCATCATAAGAGACTTAGTCATTGAGGTCAGGGCCCCTGTTTTATTCATGTTTGCATTTCTCAGTGTTAGCTTAGAGCCTACAACATGGAAATCAATAGATGTGAATGAATGAATGAATGAAGTTAAAATGATGAGCATGCCTCTGGGAGGTAACTTAGGTTATTATCAGTTGGGGATGAGTAGACTGTGAAGAGCAGGCCCACGGCTGGGACTCATGACAGGAAGACAATGTAGTACAGTAAGTTCAAGAGGTCTCTAACTGTACTAGACCTTGATCAGAGTTCCTTAACCTATCCCAAACTGTTTTCTCATCTGTATGACAGGAATCTTTTTTTTCTTCTTCTTCTTTTGTACATGTAGGGAGCCAAAGGAAGGCAAAAGAAATTACACATGACCTCTGCTCTGAAAAGCTGAGGCATGCTAGATTTTATCCCAAGTTGCTACTTTCCTGAAGAGGGGCAGGAATCTTAATCCTACTTACCTTATGGAAAGATATCAGGTTTCAGTAGGATGAAGTAGGTTAGGGGCCTGGCAAGGCAAAACTCTCAAAGAATGACAGGTATTATTAGTCCACTGTCCTGGGAACAGCAGATGGGAATGAGGTAGGGCCTATGAGATGGCAGAGACCTTGCAGACAGCAGGAAGACCGCAGCTGTTCTCACACTGTGTATTTACAGAAGCTCAGATATTACCACTATCATTATCCAAAAGTCCTTCCTACACTCCACATTGCACATAGTTGTGCCAGGCAATGCAATTAACCACATAGACACAGCCCTGCTCTCTGGAGACTTCCATTCAAGGCAGTTCCCTTTGGGAAAGACAATTAAATGTTAAATCTGCTTATAATCAGGTGATGGGCCATCCACACCATGTAGGGATGAAGAAAAAGACCATTTCCTGAGTGGGAGCCTAATTAGAGGAGTCAGGCTGGGAGTTCTTTGCTCAGCCCAAGCAGTGAGAAGGTGAGCCTGCTCCGTCTTGTCCAGACTGTTCTGTGGCGTCTGTTCCTGAGGCTAGAGGCAGTCTTCAGCTCCAAGCCCACAGCTCTTGACAAATCTCGTAGGTGGAAGGTATTGACTGAAACAACAGATGACTTTGGAGTCATGATGTACCTGAGTCAGAGGCCCAGGCTGTAACAGTCAGAGAAGCCCACCTGGTGACACAGTGATTTTCTGCCTTTCTTCTGACCATGGACTTAGGAGCTACGATTTAGGACTCCACTGTCTCTAATTTCCCACAAATGCATTACAGTGCATATCTATATTTTTAAATTCAAATATTATCATGAATTTGAAATTTGACCTAGTCTACTTCTCAAAAATCTTTAGATGGAAAAACACAATGATACTGAGATTTTCTTTTATCATATTAACCCAATTTTTCAGACTATCAGAGTAAAATGTGCCCTTAAAGATAACAGGCCCAGTCTTCTCGTTATACAGATGAGGAAACTAAGGCCCACGCAGGTCTCTTGTTCAAGGTCTCTGAGTAGCAGCAGTGTCTAGACTACAAGCCCAGCTTTTCATGCCTTTCCATGACATCACATTGCAGTGCATCTTCTGAAACAGCTATTTGAGGGGCTTTAAGAACCTATCAAGGTGTATGATTTGTGATTCTCTGTTGGCTGAAGACAGCCTTGGGTATTGCCAAACCAGACCTAGGAAGCTTGGTACAGCAGGAAGATCTTTAGGACAGGGTGCAATTTCTCACCCGCCCTTTGCAGCCCCTGCAGGTCTGTGACAGAGGCCAAGGTTTGTTGATTGTGAGTGATACAGGGGAAAGTGCATCTGAATGAGGGGATCCCTCCACCCTCGGCAATGCTGAGAAGTCAGGAGAGTGTGGGATTAATACCAAATACAAGTTAGATGATCTTGCATTTAAATCACAAATTTGTACAAACTGCTGTGTGGCCTTGGTCAAGTCACTCAACCTTTCTGAGCCTCAATAAAATGGAGATGATAATATTTATTTCAGAGAGATGAGAAAAATAGATGACAAAATGTATGTAGAGACCTTTGCCTGGTACAGTAGTCTCTATAAATGGTAGCTATTCTATCAGAATCTGTTTTATTGTTTGTTAAAAGTGGGAGAAATTATTGTCAGGCTTGCTCTACCTACTTCCTTTCAATTGGGAAATGTCTATTCCCCCACCCCACATCTCTTTTCTCTTTGATGAGTTGGCCGATCTATTAGCAATCATGGCACACTTCCCCTTGTCCTAAGCATCTGCTAATTAAGAGGTGGTTGCTAAGAGATGCTGGGGCACACTGGCGAGCTGTTCTCAAGTCCCCTGTCATTCTTTCTCAGCCTCACTTCATCCCGAACACACCCACCTCTCTCTCATCTTCCATTCTCAGGAACTGAAAAGAACTGAGGGAACTGACAAACCTGGATGGCTATGCCTGACCAGAGAGTGGTCTCTAGACCCCAGAGACCTGCTCAGGGACTAAAGAGGAGCGAGGCCTTCCTGGGTCCCCTGGACAACCTGGAGTGTAAGGAGAGCCAGGAGCTGGTGCAGGCAGAGCTGGCCATGCTGAGGAAGGCACAGGAATTCTTCCAGACCTATGACACAGAGGGCAAGGGCTTCATTGCCAGCAGGGGTATGCAGGTAAGAGGGGCCCCAGCTATCCACCTGGAATGCCAAATCGCCTGGATCTCCCTGCCTCAGGTTAGCACTTGCCCCATTGGAGGTGATATCTTTAATAGAAGAGATGCCATCAGCTCTTCCCTAGAAGGAAGCATCAGTTCAAACTCTCCTGGTTTCCTTTTTTTCTGGCCTTTACTTGCTGTCATACTCAGGGGTTATTTCCCCTCTCTAACCCAGTAACTCCCCAGGGGTGGGAAGAGAGTAATAGCAACATAAGGTATTTAAGTAAGAGATGGTGAAGAACCTTCTGAAACAAAGGTAGAAAGGCACTGACTTGTTGCTTCACAACAAAGCTCTGAGCTCTGCCAAAGTCCTTCCGATGAGGTGCCATGTGTGTCAGATGCAGGACCTAGGAGGAAGGCGTTTCTGGAGCTCATCTTGTCTGTCCCTCACCCTAAAACCCAGCTACATGTAACCCCATATGTAGGGATTTCCAGAGAGAGAGATTGCAGACCCTTGGTACCTGCCATTGTCTAGTGCAGGGAAGGCTCAGCAAACTTTGTCTGTAAGGGCCAGTGAGTAAATATTCCAGGCTTTATGGGCCAAGTGGTCTTTATCCTGACTACTCAGCTCTGCACCACAGCCATATGTAAAATGTAAACGAATGAGACTGGCTCTGTTCCAGTGAAACTTTACGGACACAAATTTGAATTTTATATAATTTTCATGAATCACCAATTATTTTATTCAAGCACTTAAAAGTGTAAAGGCTATTCTTAGTTCCCTGGTCATACAGAAATGGAGTAGGTCTAATTTATAGCTCAGGGTCTGGTTTGCCCACCCTTGGTCCAGTGTCTTTCCACCTTTAGTGTCAAAAGGTTCTTCTTGGTGTCTCATTTCAGTCCCTTACACTGCAGCTGTGATTTCACCCTGATGTCAGTAAATAAAATGCAGGCTCCGTTAGGGCTCTGTGAAAGCATCTCTTCTCCACATCTTGTCAGCACTTGCTCTGTCAAGAACATTTTTGGAGGGAAAGCTAGCTGTGCTGTTAGGAGAAAGACCTACGATGGCTTGCTTTTTTTATGGTTTTCTTTTTTGGAGTGTAGGTTTTCAGAATACACTAAAGTTGGGCAATGAAATGTAGACCTCATTAGTATCAGTCCCACTGCAGCTCACATGTGGGAGTTGCAAGACATGGAGGCTAAGAAGGGGCCAGTCCTTCTGTCCTGGCCCCAGAAGGTGGTGTTTTCAGGCTTTCTCAGCACCTTTCTACAGTCTAGTAGTTGCACAAATTGGGGGAAAACACCTGGGAAACCGAGACTTCAAGTAAGCTCAGACCACCCTTGGTTTTAACAACTGACCTCTCAATAAATTTTTGTCACTGAAACTCATTCCTGAAGTCCCACTTCAAGTGGAAGGCCAGCTTTAGTGTGTTTTGTAGAAAGCAGTGACAAACCATGCCTGCAAACTTCCCTCACAGGTCTGCGGTAGTGCTGCCTGTGGTTATAGCTTCAGCAGCATCCTTTACTATTGCTTGTCCCCTCTAGAAAGAAAGAAAAGGGGATTCACATGCCTTGAGGGTCATTCTGGGCCACAAGCACAGTGCACCTTTCTGTATAGATCCCAGTTAACCTTCACTGAAGCCCACTCCTTAACGAAGGGAGGGAGATACAGGGGGAATCTAAGCTGCCAAGGGGGAATTGTTAAATTACTTGTATTTGACATGGCATGAATTCAGAATCATTAAGGCCAGAGATACCAACTCAGCTACATCCCTCCTATGTCTTCCTCCCTCAGTCCTCAACCCAGGCAGGAGGAAAGAGGATGGATGTCCTGCCTGGTACTTATTTCTATCAGCTCTTTAGCTGTCTGAAATTTTGGTGTAACTGTGGACAATGATGCATGTGAATTTTTTTTTCATTTTTTCCAACTAAGAACGTGCCATCAAGAGAGAACAAAATGTGTCATTTAGCACCTCTCTGATGCTTTCGCTGGTCATGTCTGGAGAAAGACTGGTTGGAAAGGGATGAGTGAAGAGCAATCATCCTCTCATTGTGGATTCTGGGCTGGCTGTGTAAAGTCCATGTGCCCCTCTATTCTCCTAGGCAGAACCTGCCTGCTGCCTGTCAGTCCCACAAGCAGCTCCTTTGCAGGGTGGTCATTGCCCCTATGGTTGGTGGTTGGCTCCTGGCTACCACCACCTTTCTCACCATCAGCTCCTAGCACAGCCTCACGGGAACTGGAGGGAGAAGAGTTCAAAGTGTTTACACACAAAAGTTCAGCCACTGGGAAAGGCCCTTTAAAGCAGAGAATGGATCTCAAGGAAAAAGCGGCTGTGGGCCATGTGGGATGGAGAACCTGGGGGCTGGAGGAGGCAGGTGGAGAGGCAGAGTTGGAACAAAGTTATGGAGAGCTTGCCTTTCTTTTAAAAATGAATGGGAAAGTTAAGCTCCTCCCCCAGTACTCATGTTCTTCATTCTCCTGATTAACAGAAGTCCACAGGCAGAGGGTAAGATGGACTTCGAGGTCCTCTGAGAGGTGGGGAGATGGCCACAGGGGCTGAGCCCCAGAAGGAGGTGGTCTGTCTGCTCTGATGAAGCAGAGAGCATGAAAGGAAAGGAGTGAGGCTGGGAGAAGCCTTTTTCCTTTGAGGTCCCTGGGGCAACTGAGATGGGCTGCACTGAGGACAGGGCTGTAAGCTGCCCTCTGCTTGGATCCACATGCATTCTGCTACTGCAACAGCAGACAGTGGCCACTGACCTGTGTGAACAGAGTTTAGGCAGCAGTTTGAGAGTCCTCAACTCTACCCATTGCCCCTCAGATTCACTCCTTCCTTCCCAAGAAAGCTCTCTGGGTTCCAAGGGATCACTCCAGGAAGAACTGGAGTACACATTGCTTTTCAAGGGGAGGTCTATGTAGTCCCCTAGAGCAGTGGTCCCCAACCTTTTTGGCACCAGGGACCAGTTTTGCGGAAGACAATTTTTCCATGGACTGGGGTGAGGGGGATGGTTTCGGGACGATTCAAATGCATTACATTCAAGCTCACTTTCTGCTGAGTGGCCTGGTTCCTAATAGGCCTGGACTGGTACTGTCTCAGGTCCCAGAGGTTGGGGGCCCCTGCTCTAGAGAAGCAGAGGGCCCCAGAGGGCTGAGGGTCCATACTGAGAATCACTCCTGCCTCGAAAGGACAGAGGGACATGAAAGGGCCGGGCTGAAGGGCACAAAGGGACTCCTGCAGCTAGGGTAGGGAGATGGAGGACAGGAGGAGTTCTCTCTGAAGAAACTTACACCCTCGAAAACCCAGTTTCCCTGATATTTTAGAGGAGTAAAATGATTACCTATCTCCTAACACTGCCTAGAGCTCCTGGCTCAGCCAGACTCTTAAGAATCATCTAGGAACCAGCAGACCAACCAGATCTGGCCCAGCACCTGTTCTTGCAGGTCAAGTTGTGTTGGAACACAGAGTGCTCACTCAGTTACATATTGTCCACAGCAGCTTTCACACTCCGACGGCAGAGGTGAGCAGTTTGTGACAAGGACCGAAGGACCTGCAAAGCCTAATATGTGCTATTTGGTGTAAAGTTTACACCAAAAGTTAGCTGACTCCTGATTTAGGTTAACAAGAAGACTTTTAAAAGATTTTTTTTTTTTTTTGTAAATTGACCTGAGTTTTAAGTTTTAATCCCGAATCTGCAACTTACTAGCAATGTGAGCTTGTATGCCTCAGCACCCTCTGGCCACAGCTTCTCCCCTGTGAATTATCGTAGTGCCTCCCAGCATTAGAAGAATGCATGAGTGGATGCAAGTGGAGCACTTAGTCCTGAGACCAGGACCTGAAAACCCCTCCATGTGTGCACTTGTGTGTTTTTGGTGCGGGTGGGGGACGTATACACCGTGTCTTAACCCAACCCCTGTGTCCTCTGCAGTGCAATTTTTTAAATTGTGGTAAAATGTACATAACATAAAACTGACCATTTAAAAAAAAATTAAGTGTATAGTTCAGTGGTGTTCAATATGTTCACTCTTGTGCAGCCATCACCACCATCCATCTCCAGAACCCTTTCGTTGTGCAAAATAGAAACAATGTGCCCACTGCACACTAAGTCCCCATTGCCCCTCCCACCGCTCCTGGCAGCCACTGTCCGATTTTCTGTCTGTGAGTTTCAGTACTCCAGGAACCTCATGTAAGTGGGGTTACACAGTGCTTGCCCTTTTGTTCCTGTGTGGTTCACTTAGCAAAATATCTTCAAGGTTCATCCGCCACGGAGCATGTGTCAGAATATCCTTCCTTATTGTGGCTGAGTAATATTCCATTGTATGTGCACACCTCATTTTGTTTTTCTATTCACTGGTCAGTGGACACTTGGGTTGTTTCACGTCTTTGACTATGAATAATAATGCTGTGAACATGGGCGTATAAATATTCTTTAGGTTCCTGCTTTCAATTATTTTGAGGATATACTCAGAAGTGGAATTACTGTACTATACTATTACATAGTATAGTAATTCTATGTTTAATCTTTCGTGGGCCTGCTCTACTGTTTTTCACAGTGGCTGCACCGTCAGGCTGTGTTTTTAAGTGTGCAAGTCCTCTGTCCTCCTTCAGAGATAAACAAAGGGCTTTTCTGCTGACAAAGGCACCTTCCATTTGTATCTAGCTGTTGCTATTCTTTTTTGTGTCCAGTCTGAATGAGTGGGGGCTATTTTGCCTCTTTAGAACATTTGGCAATAGCTACAGACATTTTTAATTGAAACAACTGGAGAGGAAGGTGCTACTGGCATCTAGTAGGTAACATCCAGGAATGTCGCTGAATATCCTATAATGCACGTTACAGCTCCATCTTTACTCTGCTTCCAAAAATGAATTCTCCATCCTAAGATGTCAATAGTGCAGGGGTTGAGAAACCCTGGTCTATACCAAGTAATCAGCTGGAACCAAGTTCATCAAACCACAAAGCAGAAAAAAAGTAGATCCTGCCTCCCAGACCTCACATTCTCACTGTGAAGGTATTTGGTTCTGGAAGCTCAGCTATACCACAGGGAAGAGAGTGGTTGGTACTGGGACAGAGGTCTGAACAGGATGCTGTGGATGGCCTGGAAGGAGGGAGACTTTCATTCTGGCTGTAAAGATGGAGGCCTTCTGATTTTCTGTGTAATGAGTGTTTCCTTAGACATGTTTAAAGCAGTGTAAACATTTGCTTTAAGGCATGTTACTGAGCTGGTGACCAGGAAGGTAGAGGGTCGGGCTGTAGTGCAGCAGAAGACATTTCCTGTGGCTCTGGGAGCTGAGCCCTCAGCACTGCTGCTGCAGGACTGCACACTGGTCTACACCCCCATTTATTAGACCTTGCCCAGGAATCTGCAGCAGTGCTGGGCAGGAGTCTAGACCAGTGCTCCACAAACAGGATTTCAGGATCCCCTGCGATCACTCTTAGTCACTCACTTATTCAACAAGTATCTAAGTACTCCATGTTTGTCAGCACTGGGCTAGATCCTGGGACACAGTAGTGAGGAAAAATAAATGGGGCTCCAGCTCTCAGTTTCCAGTCCACTGAAGGAGCACTTTTATCAGTGAATCTCATCTATAGTATGTAAAATACAAACTGAGATGAGACTTATGAACAAGAGAAATGGCTTTGGGGAGCCTGTGTATCCTAACCTAGAGGACACAGGGACTTACTGAGGAAGTGAGGCTGGAGCTGAGAGGGAAGAGGGGTTCAGGGTTAACCTGAAGGCAGTGTATGGAGCCCAGTGTTTACAGGAAATGCAAAGTTCTGAAGAGCTGGTGGGGCTGTGGGCCATGGGAATAGAGCAAGATGCCATCCTCCTGTGTCCCTTCTCTCCACACCTGCCCTTCCAGGTGGTGGAAAGTGAATAGGGTCTCTGCAAGGTGCCAAAAAGGTTGGGGACCACTGTTCTAGGGGACTACATAGACCTCCCCTTGAAAAGCAATAGGGTCTCTGAGTGCATGGTAGTGCTAGCCACATGGACTTTTGATGGTAGGTGGGCAGATTTGGAATGGTAAGCAGATAGGGAGTTAGAGAATGTTACATCAGAGGATCATTGGACTAAAGTGGGAGCCCTGGATGGGAAATTGAGTCGTCATCCCAGCACTGGTCGCCACTGTGACTTTAGGCAAATGTCAGAGCCTTGCAGGTTTCCCCCATAGTGGAATGAATAATCCTGTCCATAGACAGCATGCTAGGTACCCAGGGGACAGGACCGGAATAAGCTGATTTGACACAGCCCTGCAGGCCCTGAGAAGAAAGATAAATAGGAGATAATTATAGTTATTAAGACTAAAGGATTTTTCAAGTAGGACCAATAAAAACAGGTTACAGAATCGGGCGTGATGGGCTTGCAGGGAAGGCTAAAGAAGCACTCAGTACTAATTTGCCCAGATATGAAGAGTAGGAATTGCCCTGGCCAGGTGGCTCAGTCAGTTAGAGTGTTATCCTGTACACTGAAAAAAAAAAGGTTGCTGGTTTATTCCCCAGTCAGGGCATATATCTAGGTTGTGGGTTCAATCCCTGTTTGGGGCATGTACAGGAGATGATTGGATCAGTGTTTCTCTCTCACATCAATCTCTCTCTCTTTAAATACCAATAAATATATACTTGGGTGAGGATTAAAAGAAAAGGGTAGGAATTACTTGGAAGATATAATATTGCTCTTCCCATATTCACTGACAACAGAAAGAGGAAACTGGGTTTAAGATGTAGACAGCAAGATTGGAATTAGGTAATGGGAAGGATTTGTGAGATTTGGGAGGTGCTGTTAGATTCAGGAATAGTGCCTAAGGTGAGGTGTGACATAGCTTTTCCTGGTTCACCCTAACAGGGGGAAAGGTGCCATGCGTGGGTGGTTTGGGTAAAAGCCAAGCTGAGGATCCCACCAACCTCGGCTGTTTCCTTCCAGCCCACTTCCAGCTCCAGCACAGTGTGAGATGGCACATTTCACACCAGGTCCAGCATCCCTAGGCTGAGGGTGGGGAGGGAAGAAGAATATTTCCAAAGAAGGGACTAGAATCTGGGTGGGGCAGAAGCTTGGGTTTTCACCTCACCTCCAATGTGATGCCTTTTGTTTCAGTGGAACTAATAAACTTCCTGCTTCACTCTTCACTCCCCATTCTCTTCCTGTGGCTTTTGAGACAGCTGGTTTATGGATTGTTGGTAAGCCAGAGATTCTCTTTATGCGAAAGCAGATGCACTTCTAGAATTTTTGCACACACACCCTCACTCCCCTTAAAAAAATTCATTCATGTTTAAGTCACTTCTAATGGCTTTCACATCATGCTGTCTTCCCACTTAGTAATGCATCTTAGTTTCCCTGAGTGCACATACCTGCCAAATTAAATGTTATGGCTTATCAGCTAGCAGATTGCCATGGGATCAAGCCAAGTATTCTTGCATGTTATGTTACAGGCTTTCATACCTGCCAGCTTCTTTGGAGGTGGGGTCCAGATGATTGTGTATATCCTCCCTGCAGCCCTGTGTTCATTGTCTTCAGCTGTTAGTCACTTTTCGACCTGCAGGCTATTCTGAGCAGTTGTCCTTTGGTTAACAGGGAGGGGGGAGGGAAGGGTCAACTGGGCTGTATAATGAACTCCTTGGGAGTCCTCATTTGGAGACTCAAATTATTAGAGTATAAGAGGACAGTTACTTCAACTATGCAAATTAGCCATGGCATGAGGCCATTGCACATCAGGCAGAAGGCCAGAGGGCAGTGCCCACAGCTCAGCTACATTGCTTCTCCTCCCATCAGTTGGTCCCTGCCCTTCCATCCTTGTGTGTTCCTAACTAGCCCAGGACTAAGGTCTGTGTTTATGACCTCCTCACACACTGTCTTGTCCAGGTTCCCTTTAAAACACTGATACCTTCAGCTAGTGGCAGTTAACAACTTATCAGGAATTAGTTGAGGGCCTGCAGGGAGCAAGTTTGGGGCACAGTCTGGTGTGATAGGTGCAGGTCACTCAGAGGGATGAAGGGGGCTTATCCAGTTCCCACTCGGAGCTGAAGGACTGACATGTGTGTCCAGAGAATTTAAAAATGTGGGGCCTTGGGACATGAGTGGCCTCATCAGGGAAGGCTCTGAGAGTGTGACCCTCACTTGCATCTCCACAGGGGAGGTAGCATGGCAAAGGATGTGGGCTCAGGCAGAGTGGGAGAAACTGGGCCCAAAACCTTGCTCTGCCACCTACTCACTGAGTGGCCTCGGTGGGTCAGGATCGATCTCTCTCTCTCTCTCTCTCTCTGCCAGGCACTGTGCTCTATTCTTTACATTTGTCATATTATTTAACTTGACAGCACCATATTGTATGGGTATTACCCTATGACAGGATTCAGTCCTGTACAGTTTCAGGTACAGTCAGCCCATAGCAGTTTTACAGAGTGCCAGCTTTGGAGTCAGACCTGGCACTGTCATTTACTGGCTCAGCAACCTTAGGACAGGTCATTTAACTTCACACTTCATCTATAAAATGGCGATAGTAACTCCTACCTCCAAGGACTGTCATGACAATTCAGTGCAAATATATGTTTATAGATATATAGAAATATACTGATAAATATGTACACACTTATATAGTTATTTATAACTCATTTAGCAAATTGCCTAACACATTTGGTAGACACCCAATAATGGTCTACATTCTAATATTCAGTGGAGGAGAATGATGGTAATGTGGTCTGCAGAAACTTGCTTCTGGCTTTTGTAGGACAGGGCTGACTCCAGACATTTATGGCAGGAGGTCCCAGGCAGCCCTCCATGATGATCAGTGTTAACCAGTGTGGCCTGGGTTGCTTTCAGAGGCTCCATAAAGAGCTGCCACTCAGCCTGGAGGAACTGGAAGATGTGTTTGATGTGCTGGATGCTGATGGCAATGGCTTTCTCACTCCAGAGGAGTTCACCACCAGGTTTAGTAAGTTCTGATGGAGGCTGGGGCTCCATTACATCTACCTAACTCTACATAAAGTTCACCCTTACCCCATCAGGTCTGAGGGTCCTGGTAGCACAAGCTTTCTGCCGTCCTGAAGTTTTCAAGCTCTGGATATTTTGGAGCATTTTTTTTCACACATCCTCATTGGCTGCTCACACCACTGCTCTCTCACCACACTGTCACTGCCAAGTTCCCTGCCACCCAGGAATGGCAAGAGGAATGCAAAGAAGCTCTGGCAGAAGTTCTGGCACAAAAGGGGAGCTGAAATTTACAGCCTCTCCTTTCTGCCTTGATTCTAGAGTACAACAAAGTGGGAAGACTGCATGACTCACTCCAGCCCAAGTCTGGCTGAGTCTTCCAGGTTGAGGGTGGCAGCTATCAGAGGAATTTCAAGAGGGTTTGAATAGACTAGTCATTCTCAAGGTAACCAGGAGGAAGGAGATCGGAGATCCATGAAGAAGACAAAAAACAAAAACAAAACAAAACAAAAAAATGACCTAGCTATGCCATCAAATTAGACTGATCTGATATTTGATTAGAACAGATACTGATCAGCTAAATCAACAGGCAAGTTTCACCACACTTCTGGCTCAGACCAGGTGCCCTATAGTTTCCTGTAAAGTATTGGATACCTTTCCTGACTTCAGGAGCTTGTAGTTGACTTAGGAGGGAAAATAAGACAGATTGCTGTACTTCTAGGCTGTATGAGTATAGAAAAAGTACATTGGAAACTGTACAGTAACTTGTGAATGTGAAGTACAGTGATGCTGGTAGAAGGGATGACTAGATGATAACATGGAGTGTAAACAGTCAGTTTGCTGGGATGTAATGGAGAGAAAGGTCTTGTTGTTTAGAGAAGAAATCGATGAAGAGATGTGTTTTAAACCAGACTTTAAAGTATTAAGAACCACCAAGGTGCCAGAGAACCTGTTGTGCATTCTGCCTTTCCCAGGTTCTGGCGTCTCTGCCAGAATCTCTTAGAAGTAGGAAAGACATAAAATCCAGAACATGATATCCAAGGATCTTTGCTATAGGGAGTTTCCCGTTTTCTCCTCTCAGATGAACCTCAAATGATTCCTGGTGACTAAGAAAGTGAAGGTCTTCCTGGGTGAGTATTGCCTGATTCAGATCCTTGTGCCATGCAACCCCCAGGTCACTTCTTCTTCAGCCAGAACAAACCAAGTCAGGAAGATGCAGGTGAACGGGTGGCCCAACTCTGGGAAGAGAAGGTGTATCAATCCAGAGCAGGAGAGGATCTGGGTTGACATGATGAAGATGAGGAAGCCCAGTTCCAGATGCTGATGGACAAACTTGGAACCCAAAATATTTTGGAAGAGTAAGTGCTGACAGTGCTTTTGGGGATGGAGCCCAGCCTAGGAGCAACTTCTTTATCTGTTCCATCCAACCATCATGTGTGTTGAGCCCTGCATTCCAGGCACCAGTCTTTGTGCTGCCAGCCATGAGATTTGCTCCATACAGCCTGTCCTCTGCAGTGACCTGTCTGTGTGTCATGTCGATGGGCTCTGTCTCTGTTTCTGCTTTTCCCATTTTTTTTCACAGGAATCACCCTACCTCCCTGCTCTTCCACTGTCTTCATTTCCTGTGGTTCATTATCGGCACAATCTGTGGCTCAGTGAGGAGAGCTCACCTATTAGAGAGCTGCACCAGGACTGGAGGGTTTTTCCATGTGTTTTGCCTAAGGCTTCACCATCAGCTCACCAGCATGGCCTCCTCCATTGGAGCAAACCAGGGCCTCTGGGACTGCAGCACCTCCGAGCTACCCCACCATGGCATGCTCCTGGAAAAGGCTCCCTTTGTGGCTTTTTCCTGCATGTTTTATCCCTGAGCCAAACCAAACCTGTCAGGAAGCCAAGGCAGGAAATTAACCAGTATTACCAGCCCACCACTTGGATAATCAGTAGCTCAGCTGAAAATTTTAGATGGTTGGAACTTCAAACAAAACATAATACCCCTGCCCTGGCCAGGTGGCTCAGTTGGTTGGAGTATAACCCTGTGCACCAAAAAGGTTGTGGGTTTGATTCTTGGTCAGAGCACACACCTGGGTTGCAGGTTTGGTCCCCAGTTGGGGTGCATGTAGGGTGGCAGGGGAGCCAATTATTTCTCTCTCTGTGTCTCCCTTCCTCTCTCTCTAAAATCAATAAACATATCCTCAGGGTAAGATTATTTTAAAAAGAACAAAACCATAATACTGGCCCCCCTTTTTTTTCAAGTGTTTTGGAATAAAGAAACGCATGAATCTGAGTCCTGACATTTAAAAGGGAATGAAATGAAATGATATAAGCTAAAATAATAAATAAATAAAATAAAATAAAATAAAAATAATAAAATAAAATGATGGCATAGCTAATGGAAACCTAAAAGTGGCCTGAAAAACATGGGATTGATTCTACCCCCCTTTTTCTGTTGCCTTTTGCCTTTTTGTATTTCGGTCTCTAGGTCTTGGGTTGGGTATGAGAGTTAGGAATGGCCTAATGATGGAACTGATATGACCTGAGCTTAGGAAGAGGAAACTCTGTGGTGGAAGATGATAAAGAAGAAGCAAGAGAGAGGGAGCCTGTAACAGCAGGTCAAAGTAAGTGTCTGTTGTTTTGTGAATTGTTTTAGCAAATGACAGACTGTACAAATGATTTGATAGACTGTGTCAGAGTTGAGGAAGTCTTAGAAAAGCCTGTACCAGGCCAGGAAGGGATAGACAGAGAGCTCGAGACAGCCCTGTGGGAGGCTCTGGCCAGGAAGAGAAACGACATGGTGGCAGTGGCAGCAGCTCTTCTCATGCTTAGAGGGCCTGATGCTGGCACAGATCTGCAGAGCTGGATTGGGGCAGGTGGGTGTGCTGGACACGCAGGTACATGGGAAGCTCATTAGTCACACACCTGACTCAACTTCTCCAAGGACAAAAGACAAGAGCTCAGTCACCATGGTCAGTGACAACATGGAGCCTCCTCCTGGAGGAGGAGGAAGGAGAGAGCAGATGGGTGAACCAAGGGACTGTAATGAAGGAGAGGTACATCTCTACCCCCATCACTTCCAGAACAGGGCTCCTTAAGTCAGAGTTTACCAGATGTCACTCTGGGGACTTTTGTCAAAGGCAGAGCTGAGTCAACGTGAGATATCCTGGAAAAGAGAAGGCTCTGGAGAAGGTTTCGAGAGTGGGCTACAAAAAAAACATGATACACAGAAGATGGTGACCAGTAATTTCCATCCTCACTGAAGTTGAATAAGAAGAAATTGGTCTTAAGTTGCTGCATGAGGATCATGACCTCATGACCCGTGGACTCCAGATAAAGAAATAGAGGGGACTCTAAGATTCCACTCACCAAGATGGTTTGTGTGTTGTCCCAGAAGCAGGGAGATGGACACGTTGGCCTCCCAAATCCCTTCTAGCTTCATTGCCTATATCTTTCCTTTGAGAATACCCTGAATATCTTTTGGACAGCTGGACCCCCAACTTTTTTTGATGGTCTGATTTGCTGAGTAATTTTGCTGCTTATACATCTGGCTTGTTTGGGGGGTTTTTTTGTTTGTTTTTTCTTTTTTCTTTTCTTTTTTTTTTTTTTTTTTTTTTTTTTTTTTTTTTTTTTTTTTTTTTTTTTTTTTTTTTTTTTTTTGATCAAGTGTTGAAAGACTTGTCTGTGCTCCAGAAATCTGGGGGAGTTGACATGGCCATGACTAAATGGTTCAAAGAGCTTCAGAAGAGGGTCAGGTGGGTTTGCAAATCTCACTGGAGGCTCTGGTGCAATTGGTGGCTCTTCCAGGCTCCATTAGGAACTTGGCAGATGTGAAAAGACAGAGCTAGACTAGCAAGATGGATCTTGATTTTCATAATGCATTTATTTCATGAGGGGAGCAACCTGTCACAGTGACAGGAAGCCATTATAGTATGTCCCTGAGACCTTTTATCTCTGAAACTTTTGTGCCATCTCTATTGTGCTTACATAATAAAGTGGATAGCCACAACATGTTATGTGTGGGGAAAATGGAACTCATTATGGGCAACAGGGAGGCTCCTTACCTCCCCTTTGTTGTGTCCCAGAGTCCCTCATGTCATCCAGTGCAATGCTAGGTTTTCAACAGATAATAAATACTTGTTAGGTGAGTGGATAGATGGATGGATGGATGGAAGGATGAGTGGGTGGATAAGTGGTCTAGATAGGTTTGTGGATGTTTGGATGAGATTGAACAAGGGAAGGAAGGAGGGAGGGTGAGGGGGTGATTGGATAGATGATAACTAACCAGAATTAGGTCTATTTCTCAGTTGGCCTCTTCTCCAGACTAATATCTACATCCAAGGCACATTGCTAACGTGGCATTGTCAAATATCACTTCTGAGGAAAGTTTCTCAAATATGGTGCTTATTATATAAGCACAAAGCGTTTTATTCTTTATCCCGAGGGTTTCTGGTCATAGCTACCCACAAATCAGTGGTTTTAGAATTGAATGGGGTGTAAATCAGATTGCTTTCTAGCTCAGTGGGATCATTGGCTGTAGATTACTGAGTTGCTCCTGAGAGGGGAGGAGGGTCCACAGTATATGCCCCTCCCTATTCCTCCCTGCTGGTCAGCATCATGATCCTAGGTGTCTCTGGCTGTGCACACACATGTACATGTCTCCGTTTCACGGTGAGGGTGTTCAGGGTTTCTGGCATAGAAATATGGCAAAGACATAGACATTCCCTCTATGTCGTTGTCTCTTTGCCTGCTCTGTCCCTTCAGATTTTGTCTTTCCATGTGTCTGCACATACCTTTCTGACTTGCCACTTCCCTTCCTTTCACCTGTCAGTCATTTCTGGTGCCACCAGACCCCAATGATGTGTTGTCCATTCTCTTCCATTCCCCACAGTGATGGTTGCTTTCTGCCATCCATCATATGGCACATTTTCCCCTCTCAGCTGTGAGGCCCTTCCTCCCTTAGGGCGACAGGCTCTCTCCTGTAGTTCCACAGGATTTGTCCTTACATGCACCTCGCCCTCTTCCTCCTCTCTTCTTTCAGGCATCTCAGATGTGCCCAGCACATGGCTGAGCATGCTCAGCATCACCAGCCCATTGAGAAAGATGGGCGATTGTAAGCAGCCAGGCAAGGCAGGCAAAGCAGACAAGACAGCCAACATGGGAGCCAGACGGCCCTGTTTGCCTCCCAGCTCCATCACTTACCTCTGAGTGGTCTGAGACAGCTCACAGGTGAACCTCTCCTCTCCTCATCTGCTTCCTTGCTGTAAATGGGTGATGGCAGCACCTGCTTCAGAGGTTGCTGTGAGATAAAATGAGACAATGTGCACACAGCAAGCACTCAATCAATCGTATCCACTGTCATCATTATAATAATGACAATGTTGTTTCTGGCTGTTTGTTTCACATCTGGGGACTTCTGTGTTCCCTTAAAGCCTCATTTCCACACTCCTACATTAATGGCCCTTTCCTCTTGTAGCAAAAGTGATGTCAAGCAACTCTGGCTGCAGCTGAAGAAGGATGAGCCTCACTTACTGTCCAACTTTGAGGATTTCCTGACCAGAATCTCCTCCCAGCTCCAAGAAGCCCACAAGAAGAAGAATGAACTGGACTGTGCTCTGAACAAGTGGGTACCCTCAGCTGCTCTCTGTGTGCTGTGTGAAAAGCAGGAATGCGAGGGCACTTTCTTTTACATTCTGTCATGCAGAGTGGGGGCCGGCCCTAGAGCTGTCATAATGTATACGTGTGTGTATATGTGTGTGTGTACACATATATATGTTTAAGCTCTTGCTTACATTTATTAGGCCCTGTCCATGTGCTAGGCACTGTTCTAAATACTTTATATACACTAGCTCCTTTGGATTTATTATTATGCACATTACAGGTGAGGAAATCAAGGAACTGAAAGGTTAAGTAACAAGCCCCCGAATGCACAGCTTGTAGGTAGCAGAGCCAGGGTTCAGAGGGAGACAGCCTGGCACCCAAGACCAGTTGGAAAAGCATTCCACCTGCCCCTGGACAGGAGGGTTCAGCATACTGGACCTACCCACCCCCAACTCTGGGCTGGCTCTTGGTTCACTGAATCTCCCCTTTCCTGGTCACCTCTGCCATTGTGGTCTCATATCTCTCCTACTGCCCGCTTTGCCCCCAGGGCCTCTAAAGACAACTAGTGATTTCTAGGGCTCCTCCCTGGCCTGGAGGAGGCAGCACCAGTCCAGGTGCACACCAACACCTGAAGAGGCTGCTTAGGAATCAAATGGGAGTCAGTCAAGCACCTGTGGGCCACAGAGGCCGCACTGGCCTGGTGATGCATGTTTGCCTGTGGGAAGGGAATGAGTGTGCCACTGGGGCCCTGTGCTTGTCAAGAGCCATAGAATGTACAGTACAGCAGTAAGCTCCTGGACTGTGACACATAGTGTAACTAAGGAGGATGCATAATCCTGAACATGTGGCCAAAGTGGCGGCTGGGTCTGGGTAGACCTGGGAAGCATGCCAAGGTGGCCCTACCCTGTACCTCAGCCACGCACAATTGACCACACCCAGAGATCCGCTCATATTTCATAGGAATCCTCAGCAATTCCAACGCAGACCACACACCACTCCATGCAGGTGCTTCCCCCTGAATCTTCCTGAAACCCAGCACTGCCTCCTGGGGTAAGCTGTCGGAGTTTGTGTGGACATGGGATTGGTGGAAACATGCAAGCCCCTAATTTAAAGAGCTCTCCGTGGGTCTTCCTGTGTAAGTCAGCTCTCTACACGTTACCCTGAGCTCCTTTGCACTGTGCCTCCCATCCTCTAAAGATAATTTGTTGAGGTCCACCAGGTACATACAGGTCTGGAAAACTCAACCCTTAGGACCCTGAGTTATGAGAAAGCTATGACCAAGCAGTCCCGGAAGGAACACAGTTTGGCTAGAGCAGATGTTAGGAGTTTTCTGTGGAAAGGCTCCCAAGGCTTAGGAAAAGGAGGAATTCAGGGTATATTTCCATATAGTCTATAGCTGACTAATCCATGAGCCAGACAAAATAACGTTTGAATGTTGACTCTGTCACGTACTAGCTCTGTGACTTAGGCCATGTTACTTGATCTCTCTGAGTCTCAGCTTCCTTATCTGTAAAATTAAGATGATAAAAGTATCCATCTCAGAATCTGAGGATTAAATGCAATAATACACATAAGCATTTGGAATAATTCATGCTCGTAGTATTCTATGAATGTTAAAATAATAATACTTACTGTTCTAAATGTTTGTCAGTTTTAGAGGATTTGCCAGGTTGAGGTGGAGAGTTTAAGCCCGGATATAATCAGAGGTGAAACGTAAGTGTTTCTTGACCCTTTCAGGTAGCCTGGTGTAGAACCTTGCTAGTCAAAGCATTGGCATCACCTGGAAATTTCTTAGGAATGCAAAATCTCAGGCCCTGTTCCAGTCCTACTGCATCTGCATTTTACCCAGATGTCCAGGTGCTTTGTGTGTGGATTTGAGAAGTAGGAGGCAGAGAATCAGGAGCTCTGGGGTTGAATCACATGTGGCTCTCCATCCAGCTAGCTCTGTGACCTTGCTCAAGTATCTGGGCCTGTCTGCACCTTGGTTTCACCACCTATAAAATGATGGGGCTGGATTAGTTCCTGACCCTCACCGCACCCTCACTCCCCCCTGGCCATAGCGTTGATCATCCAAGGAGCCACAGCAAAGGTCAGGTGGCACCTCCCAGAGAGGAGGGTGCTCTTGTTCTCTAAGGAGGCATGGGTAATTATAGTTAGAATGGGCAGGCAGTGGCCTGGAATCTCATCTGCAGGATGCGCTGCTCTGCTGGCCCACATTCCTGCAGAGAAAGACCAGTGCTCCTGGCTTGCTACAGAGCCTCTTAGCCCTTACATTCATCTTAAAGTGCCTCTATTAGAGCTTTTGCCCTAATTTAGTGATTGCTAAATCACTAGCAATCACTAGAAAATTTTGAGATGAATGTCAGGGTCAGTCTTGGATGCATGTGCAAAAGTAGTTCAGCCAAAGGTTCCAGCCCCCCATGCCCATCATCTGTTGATATCCTTGCCAGCTACACCCACCCTGGGGTCAGCTGATGAGTGCCCACTCCTGGCTGGGGAGCTCTGGTGTGATTGGGGGCTCACTGAGCTCTCTGCCCAGTCCTATTCCAGGGGTATTTCTGGGTGCAGAACCAGAGAACTGCAGGCTGTAGTGAGCAGCACGCTGCAACAGGACAGGAGAAACCTGAGTTCTTGCCTTGGCACTGCCACAGATCATCTGTGTGAGCTTAGGCAACTTGCTATACCTCTCTGTGCATTAGTTTCCTTATTGGTAACATGAGAAAATGGGACTGGTATTTTCAAACTTTTTGTAATTGTGACTCAATAGAAGAAATGCACTTGACTTTGTAACTTCCATACACTTAAGTTTGTGTTTACTGAAAGCAAAGTGAAATAGTGCTCACCCTTATTATATGTGACATGCTCTGATATTTTCTATTAGAGTCCTTTCATTCTCTTCTCTTCAAGGCAAAAAGAAAAAAGGTTGTTCACTTCCCACTCCTGGGTATGAGTGGACAAGATAATCTATAAGGGCTGTTAGAGCCCAGAAGTCAAACAAGAAACCAGAATTCCCGGTTTAAATGGGATTCTTCACAAATGACTCAGGGTGAAGTTAAGTGGTTCTAGGGCATCTCCTAGGACACAGGTGGCAAACACAAGGCCCATGGGCTGAATCCGGCCCTCCACCTTGTTCTATCTGGCCCAGCACCTTGTTTCTACCTGGTGGCAGCACCGAACTCCTTGCCCCTAGTTAAGGAGTAGTTATATTTTTACAGTCCTAAAATTACATTTGGCTCCTTAAAGACAACCGTGAGGCTTATGTGGCCCCCAGTGAAAATGAGTTTGACACCCTTGCCCAGGAGATGAGTTCGGGGTTTGGGGCTTGTTTGTGGGAGGGCCATAGCCAGGTGTTCGTGAAGGAAGAAAAAAGGTCTGGAGAATGACCCAATTCAGGCTGGAGTTGGGGAGTCCTGAGAAGTGTCAGAGCATCTCCCAGCATCTTCCATGGCTGCTTTTCAGTAGAGGGAATGGCACTTCAGTCCCACCAGGGAAATGCGTACCTGTCCCAGAGGTGGTGATGAGAGCCCAGGCTGCTGGCTCTATGTGTCCAGCTCAGGGCCAGGTGTTTCTAGTAACCCACTTTTAATGTGTACTTATTCTGTGCCAGGCTCTGAATTAAGCAAATAGAACACAGAGTCCCTGTCACTGAGGAGTTTATGATCACACAGATGAAGCAGAGCTTATACCCATAAAAATTCTGCCACAAAGCAGCCAGAAAATCCCCATGCTGTTGAAACACTAGACAACATCACCATTGTCAGCAGCAGCTGCTGCTTCCTCCTTTTCCAAACCACACAACTTGTTTCTTTCTCCCACTGGGCCCAGAGGAGATGGGGCTGACCTCAGGGGAAATCTGGTCTCAACCAGGTGAAGCAGGACTCAGATTTCTTATTCCAGCTCCTCAGGCTGGGCCATGCCCCTCAGGGTTACAGTTTTGCTGCATTGAGTGAAACAGGGCCCCCAGTTTCCTCTTTAGGTTCACCTCCAGGCTCTGGGAGGAAGGAGGATGCAGCTAAGTTGAATGCTTGACACAAGCTCTTACAAGCTGGTGTCAGAGACCCACCTTCTGGGGCACTGTCAGAAATAACCTAGGACCCTCCTTACCTCACTGCCATGGATTTTTTTAAACCTGCACCTTGGGAATAAGGAAAGGGGCAAGTGTAGGAGTATTCAGTTTCTCAGCCCCTTTGCCAGAGGTTGAGGAAATCTCAGATTTGAGTGAAAGCCCGGGTGCAATGTTTGACTCTATTGCACATCCACTGGGAAGTAGCCATAGGGGACAAGGTCAAATGCAGGCACCTCAGGCTAAAGCCCAGTTCCTCTGCTGAACTTCCAGAGTGAGGTATGCTCCATTTGTGCCTCTGCTTCTCCCCAAGGAAGCGGGGTTAGATTATTCCTGTGCCACTGTCCTCTGCGTCCACTGCAGGGACTCAGAGACTTTACAGCATGAGGGATGTAGTTTAGACTAAGGCAGAACTTCTGGCCATCAGGATTAGGGATTTCTCTGCCATGGAAAGTGTCCTCCTCAGAACGTTCACCTCCTCTGGACATAGAATGATACTGTCTGGAGGCAGCAGATTTGGGTCTTTCACCAGAGTTACTGGGGGATGCCAAGGCCCCACCCCAGGAGGGCCTAATTCACTTGGCCTAGGGTGGGGACTCAAAGTCTGCACTTATAAGATATTCTGAGGAATTTTGACTTTTGGCCAGAATTGGAACCTGCTGGATAATTGACCTGGTTGGGTTCCTTACCAGGATCTAGCCCCCAGGTGAGGGGTGAGGATGAACTGGCTGTGTCTGGGGGGTGCTCTGAGCTTTGGGAAAAAGTCCAGCCACTGGCTGTGCTCTGCCTGCCCTGGCTCAATTTCTGCAGCTCCATAGCCTGAGAACATCATTCAGGCTGCCTGTTCCTTATCATTGGTAGTCACTCTTGGCCTTGAAAGGTTAGCAACACTTCCCATGCCCTTGTTGGAATCAGTTTCTCACCTGCATAGTCTTTCCTTGTGCAAGGGAGTCAGGCCTCAGGCAGTTTCTTGGGAGTGAGTGGGCCCTCACACTGCAGCCCTGGCCCAGGCACACTCCAGGCACTTTCTGTCTAGAGTGACTTCCCTGAGCTCTGGGACTGTGTCCAGGCCAGGAGAGGTGGTATCTCACAGTCTAGCAGGCAGCCCCAGCTGTGAGACCTGGTATCCTGACACAAGCCTGAGATTTGGTGTTCTGTGATGTGGAGCTTCAGGGACCTGACAGTCTTTGGGGCAGTGGTGTCATCACTTCCTTGGCCTTGCCTCCAGGTAGGACAGCAAATAAAGCATCATATATATGGGAAGTGGCCCAAGGTACCACCTGTGAAGGACCTTAGCTGTGTGGTTCTTGAACATTAGCTTGCTTCAGAGTGACCAGAGAATCTTGATTAACAGGTAGATTCCTACATCCCAGCCCCAGAGAGCCTGAATCAGTGTGTTTTGGGAAGGGGCCCAGGAATGTGCATCATAGCACCCTCCACCCCCAGTGGTCCTGATGCAGGCAGGCCACAGACTACATTTTGAAAAATGCTGCTCTAACTTGTCCTTCCCCAATGTATTAGCCTGCAAAAGGTATACCTGGGGGCCCTTGCAGTCTGTACTTTTACTCTTGTTTTGAGAGTAAAAGTAAGTTCTCCTGAGGGCTCAAGGTGAAGAGGTTATGGCCTAATTAGCCACCTGTGTCTTGTTGGCGCAATATTATCTGAGGCAACAGCACACTGTTCACATCGCCCTGAGAGCAAGTGGAAAGGTGGGCACTGTTTGTGCTCTGTGCACTCGTGGGCATTGTTTGTAAACCCAGCTAATGAAAAATGGTTTGCTTTATGGGTGGGATAAAGCTGCAAAGCTGGTTTATACAAAACAGCAGAATCTAATTAAGGAGAAACCATCCATCTTGAAAATTCAATTGGTGGTTTCACAGCCTTTGCAGAATTTTCTACAAACTCTTGTTTTCCTTTTATTAAGCTCTAATCGTGAGTGCATGTGCATGTGTGAGAGAGACACACACACAGACAGACATGTGATTAGAGAGTCCAGAAGAGACTGTTTTCATGGGAACAAGAAAACTGTAAATAAGAATTTTCTAGTAAGCACTTCTCCTTGAGGTCCGGTGACTGCATCTCCTGAAGAAGGTGGAAGGGGGCAGTGGCAAGTCTAGATCCCTCACTTAAAATTAAAATTCTCATCTCAACTACAAAACTGGCTGAGGCTGAACTTACTTCCATTTTTTTCTTGAGCAAATAGCAGATTCCTTGAAACTTTTCCAGTTCAGAGACTTCACTTTGGAATCAGAGCATGTGGGGCGGGGGTGGGGTAGATGTGAGAAAGGGATTCAGGCCTCAGCCATGACCTTGTCCCTCCCCAGCCCTGTAGTGCAGTCAGTTGGCCCCATTCCTGCTCCAGTTTCTGCTTATTCCTCAGTTAACAAGCTTCAGATGGAATTTGAATCGTTGCTAATCCTCAACATATATGTAGTGAGTTGTCAGTTTTAAAACTTGGGATGCTTTGGAAGGCAGTGTGCTGTTGTGGATGGAACATGGGACTGGGAATCGAGGCCTGGGTTGTCCCCCTGCTGTGACCCAGGGAATCTGGGTGACTGCAGGCAGGTTGCTTCACTGCTTTAACCCTCATTTTCTTCACAGTCAAAACAATAGAGGGGGAAAAACATGAGCTCTTTAAGTTCATAGTCTGTGATGGGGAGTAAAGGGGCTTTTCCTCCTTTGCATCTGCTTTTCATGAGACTTTGCAAACTAGGAGACAGTGATCAGCAGACATATTGCCCCTGTACGTAGACACACCTGAAATCAGGAAGATTACTCTTGGAGGCCAGTGGCCATTTCTGAAGCTCTGCCTTGAGTTCAAGCTTCTGAAATTTGTCTAAAATGTAGAGAAGTGCCATTTGTTCTGTCTAAGGTCAAGAGTACATTTTCATTTAGGGAAAAGAGAAGGTACTATTTTCCTGTAGTGATTAAGCACACCCCAGCCTAGAACCTAGAACCTGGAAGGTGAACTGGATAACTTTCTGAGACCCTTCAAAAACCAAACAGATTTTGTTCCTTAGTGAAGGCAAAGGAGAGAAGGAACAGGAAAAAAATATTTTGACCAAGTAATATTCTAGAGCAGGAAGGTGTTGGCCTGTGTGTTATTAGCTGGAACCCCAGTGGTGCTGAGTATTAATGCTTTACTCTAGTATGGTACCCTAACTCTCAGTGTGCAAAGTACTTTGTGAAGGTTAATTCATTTTCACAGTCTCCATGGGAAGCTGGCAGGATAAGTTATTGCTAACTACATCTCACCTTCCAGTTAGTTGCCTGTAAATTATCTGTAAAGGCTTCTCAGAATCTAAACCTTGATTCCATGAGAATGGCGACTTCCCCACACCTATCTTCTGCCCACATGTCCCATCCTTCAGTCTCCACTACCACGCATGGGTGTGCACACACATACCACATATGCAAACACACACACACACACACACACACACAGACACACACACACACACACACTTATGCTCCTCCCTTGGAGGGGGGGCATCTGCCACAGTCAGACTCCCTGGGTGACATTTCACTATCTAAGTTGGACCTGAGCTTATGTACCAGCCTTCAGAAGGGCTCATTCTTTCAGATCCCTCACTGCCCATGTGGCATCCTCAGTATGTATTGTTGCTCCCCCCCCTCACTGTGGAAAATCTCCCTTTCCTGCACTCAGCCTTTCTTAACTTTCCCCCTGACAACTCTCCCATCCTCTCCTCAGCAGAGCAGGCAGCTTCCTCCACTTTTATGCAGTTGGGACTCTGTAGTCACAGAATCACTGTCAGCTGGAGCCCAGCAAGGCTGTGGGGTGGGGCCCACTTCCCGGTGTGAGGCTCCTGCCTGTTTCTTTCCTCCGTGTCACTTTAGCATTGGACTTGGTGTTCATAGTGGCTGCATTCATAGTGTGCAGAGACCATTCCATAAGTCTAGATCATTTTACCCAGATTATTGCTTTATGAAGGCCTTAATCAATACTTTTAAAAGTTTGGTAGTAATATAGATCTTTTTCCACATTTATTTTCTGAGCCACCCCAGCTTGTGTCCTTCCCCATGTCTCCTATTTCCTGATGCCTCCCCATTTCTGCACACATCTTCATCCACATACACCAAGCTGCTGCATGATTCCCCTGCAGTTTCTACTTGCTCCTCGGCTGAAATCTGAAGGATCTGTAGATTAGCAGCTTTCAGAATGGGGTCCACAGGTCTCTGCAAAATCAGAGAACTCATTTAATTAGAATTGATGAAGTGCAGTCTCTCTGCTATCCTTTATATTAGACATTTCCACATGCATATTCTTATTTAGTCCTCACACACTTTTTCTAAAGTATGTATTACCATCTGATTTTTCAGATATGGATGACCTCAGGCTCACTGAGGTAATATAATTTGTCCAAGGCCAAAAAGCTTATGAATGCCAGAACCAGGATTTGAACTGATGGCCTTTAACTCTGGGTCTAATGAACTCTGAGCCAACCATAGCTGTAAGCAGAGGGCTTATGTCCTAGACACCCCTGGAATATGCTAAAGGAGCCATCCAGACATTATAGTGAAAGGAGGGGATATATATTAGTACTCATGACTATTATTCGCTCTGGCTGACTCCTTTACACATTTGTCCCTCTGTCCCCCCCAGAACTCATGTCTCTTTCCCTCTTTTTTCTTTCATTTATCTCTCCTCTGTCTCCTCCTTCACTTATAATTCAGAACAACTAGGCACAGATAGCAGACAATGAATTAAACAATGCCCTAGAGTGAGTGGGGAGATGTTTGAGAATGGCTAATAGAAGACAGATGTAATATTTATGCCCATATTTATTAATTAATAGCTAAGAGAGCTCTATAATAGATTGCTATCCTTATCTTGTTCAACAGTTTTATCACTGGCATAAATAAAGGGAGATAAGGGGGAATATTTTGTAGTATAAAGGTCCATCCATATAGAAAGAACAATGACATAAACCTTTAGCACCAAACAACATACTAGCAAAGTATAAAAGGCAGAAACTTTCAGAAAAACAAAGGAAATCTGATAAAAACAAGATTTAAGAAGAATTTTAGGACACATTAACACACATCTCAAATCTAGCACATTAGTCAGGCAAAAAGTACAATAAATATATACAGTATTTGAAATCATCAACCAGCAGGCTTAATTTAAGAGATGAATATAGAGTGTTTTACCCTACAATAAAATGCACATTCTTCTCATAGAATTTGTATAAAATTGATAGCATTTTTGGTTACAAAGGAAAGATTAGTAGATTCCAAAAAACAAATACCTTACCACTATATCCTCTTATTTAATACAATAAAACGGGACACCAATAGTTTGTATATTTTATTTATTTTTATTTTTTAAATTAAAAAAGTTTTATCTTCACCTAAGGACATTTTTCATTGCTTTTTTACAGAGAAAGGGAGAGAGAGAGAAACATCAATGTGAGAGAAACATTGGTCAGTTGCCTCCCATATGTGCCTGGACTGGGGATTACACACCTAGACTGGGATCGAACCTGCAACCTAGGTACATGCCCTGACCAGGAATCGAATCCACAACTTTTTGGTTATGGAACAGTGCTCCAACCAACTGAGCCACACTGGCCAGGGTGGTTTGTATTATTTTTAAAAAAAAAACATTGTTTTAAATTACTCTCAGATAATTGAAGTAATCAAAACCAACGTTATAGATCATTTAGCTCACATTATGATTGAAAATTTAAAACACCAACAAAACATAGAAAGTCATTGAGTGCACTAAACAACCAGTGGGGATCCATTAAGACAGTGATAGGCTGGAAAGATGGACTGAATCTAACAAGCATGAAATCTAACAGAATTACATTTTAGATTTTGCCAAAATCCAAAGAGCCAAAGGCAAAAGCACAAAGTGGGAGAGATAGGATTCAGTAGCACCATCTAAAAACAAAAACAACCACAGAGTCACAAAGTTTAGAGTTTTTAGTTGACAAATGGGTTTAGCATTCACCAGCTATAATGTGGCTGCCAAGAAAAATCATATGATGACAGATGGCACGAAGAGCTATGCTACATCTAGAACAAGAGAGGTGATAGTCCTGCTCTAACCTGCACTTATCAGACTTCATATGCAGGGCACTGGGTTTGGAGCTCTATGACTTGAGGAGACTAAATGAGAGTGCATTTTGAGAGGAGTAAAGGGAATGATGAGGGGACTTATTAAAAAAAAAACAAAAAAAAAAACAACTTCATATGAGACATGGTTAGAGGAAGCAGAGAGGTATGACCTCAACCCAGGGCTACTCCATGATGTCTTAATGCTGTTTCAAATATATGAAAGGTTTTATGGAGAGGAGGGAAACAGTCATAGAAAAACATATTTCTTTGAGCCAGGATATTCCAAAGATGAGTTGCTTAGAGATCCAGGAAGTTCCCAATTACTGGAGGCATTCTAACCTAGGTTGGGTAAATACTTGATGGGGCTATTGTGGCCAGGATTTTAACACTGGAAAAATAGGTGGTTGGATCAGACAGTCCTTCCAACCCTGAAATTCTTCAACTCCCCTAGAATCTGGTGTTCCCCCAAGATGGTATATAGGCTTCTAAGTGTGGTATCCAAAGTCTTAACTGTTAACATTTTGAGCACAAGGGCCTGTGGGTGGTATAAATGTCTGGGTATTTATAACCTAGTTGAGACAGCATAAACTCAAATGAAACAGTTGTTCGGGACTTTAAAATTAAATGTCAAATAAAGACATATGGTGTCCTAAGAGTTCAGAGAAGGGGGTCAGTGAGGGTTGGAATAGATGGGGAGATCCCCGTGGAGAAGACTTCAAAGTCTATATGTGCATGGGGCAATAAGAGTGGTTTTAGAAGGGGTGGCAATGAACTGTATATGATAAGCAGACACAGCAGGTGGCCTTTTTCCTTTGATGACAGAATACAGTGTGCCCAGCTACCCTCCACACACCGCACAACTCTTTTCAGAGCATCTCCCCCAGGTCTCAGCAGACACAGACTCCTTCTCTTGTGCTGCTTTGTCTTTAACAGATTGGTCTGACAGCAGTTTTTATTGACTAAGCTTTCTGTTCTTTATCCTCTGGATTGCTTCTGACCTTTTTCAAACCCAGCAGCCCTTTTATCCTGGAAAATAAGACCCTCCTCCCTTGGGGGAATGCTGATCCTTACCCTCCACAGCTCCTGATAATATTGATAATTACCATAATAAAGAATCCCTATGCTTATTGAGGGTTTTGTAGTTCCAAATGCTTTCCATGCGCTCTTTCTTACTTGTCATTCATCATGACAGTGTTGAGAGGAATGTGGGCAGGTGCTACCCTGGGATCTATGGTCAGAGCACTTGCTCAAGGTCACACAGAGGAAATGAGCTGGCTCTGGGATCAGCACCCAGGGCTTTGACTCCTGAGCTGGCATCCCCTGTGTCTGATCCAGGTGGTCACGAGTCAGGCTTATCCTCAAAAGTCATTCGGGCCTAGGCAGTCTCCTAGGAGGCCAGCTTGATTCCAATGCAGTTCCAGAGGCTTGGTTCCATGTATGAGTCTGGTAGGACCCAGGGTCACTACTGCCCACCTAGACTTCCAGGGCTTCTTTGCAGTGGATCAGCCCTTTTCAGTGAAGGCCAGGAATACACACCTTTCAGAGGCTGCATCTGCCTTCCTGACATTTGTCTTTGTTTTTTTGTTTTTTTAGTAGTTTGCAAAATTACTTCATGACTAGCAAACTGACCTGTGAGCCCCCAAAATATAAAGTTTATTAATTCAATCAAATAAGGCTTAGAGCAAAGTTAATGTAACACATTTAATGATAGTATAGAATTAATGTCTTGCATGGTTGTTAGGCATAAATGTAAACAACCTATATGAATGACTGCAATTAATATTGCTTTAACAGAGCTGAATCAATTTTTTAGTTCATATCATCTCACTTTATTAATTCTCTAGTATTTATATAGATGGAATTGCTGTCTTAAGTTTTCCTTGACACCATTTGCCATCTAGTATCTGAATTTCTTCACACACAGAAATATAATCCCAGGGACCAAGAGAAAGACTATTCTTTCTGAAAGTTCTTTCAAACTGTATTCATTTCTGTTCCTGAGATGTTACTCTTTAATAGCAGGTGACTTTGCTCCTTATTTCTCTCTTAAGATCTTCTTGTAATTGTTATGAATTACAAGAACAAAAGTGAGAACAAAAGTAACAATCCAAAACATCTGTCATTTACCAAGAACAGATTTCTTACTCTTATACAAAAAAATATTTGTTATATCCAGGATGTCAAACAATGGTAAACACAGGGACCCAGTTCAGGGAAGCCTTGGAGAGCTGTCACATTTTGCTGAGCACACCCTGGGGCCACTGCCATATGCACTCGAAGTCAGGTTTCTGGTTTTGGAGGTACAGCTAAGAAAGGGAATGTAGAGGCTGGTGCTCTGATATGAGTGACCTTGACTGTGGAGACTTACACCAGTTCCTTTGTCTGGGTCAGCTTTGTGGTTTCTGTAGGATTGGAAAGATGCCAATCACTGTGGCTCTTCAGCCATTGCTCAGTCTGTGCATGTGGTGTAAATGTTCCCCCACAGGGAGCCAGTGAGGAAGCAGCTGCAGGGACAGCTGGCACTGTATTACAGTCCCAAGTGGACCTAAGGAGATAAAGGTAAAATGATGGAAGGCTCAAGGGAATAAATACAGTATGTTTTTATGTATTCTTCAGATGTTTTCTTCAGAAATCTCCCCAGTACCTCTTAGAACTGAGTGCCAAGACATTTTCCTCAATTAGTAAAGTCTCCTTACTTGAATCAAGGGCAGAGGGAGCTTACCATCATTTGATTTTACAACAAGTGCCAAAATTTGAAGGATGTGTGTGTTACCTGCTCAAAACAGACATTAAGAGCCATGATCTCAGCCTCTTTGCTGGAGCCTGAAGTTCCCTTAATAAGACAGAAAGAGGGCAGAAATTGGGACTTTCACTGCAGGTCAGATAACAGGTATAAAAATGCAGTCCCCTGGGAATGTTAGTGCTCAGTTCAAATGCTAGTACTTGATCAGTCCTATTTGAATGGGGCAAGGGGTGGAGGGTATTACTGGGAGAGAAGTAGGACCAACCCCAGGTGACCTACAAACCTTGTCCCCATAGCCACTTTTATCTTCATCTCTGTGTAGGAGTCCAGTATCCATGTGCTTCCTGTTATGTGAGGCTCTTCTGAGTAGGGAGAGGATGCTGAGAGTGGGGATGTGGTCACCTTGTTGTAACTCCAGCCTGTAACCAGCCTCACCCATCTCATAACATCTGCCTGTGGCCTCAGGCCCAGAGGGCATGAACACTCGGACATGCGCGGCCCCTTCCTTTGCAGGGGGTGCAGTGGTGGTGGATGTCATGGCCATGCAGTCCTTTCAGATCTCATGAGAAATGTGTATCACACAAACTTCAGGGCAGGGGGAGGGGAAGATGGTGGCGCAGTAGGAAGGAGCATATTTTGCTTCCCCCTACACACAGGAGAATATTCTGGCTGATTTATATCAGAACGGAGCAAACAGCTATCAGAAACACAGCATATTTGAAATCAGGAGATCAAAAATTGTAGTGGACACTAAAAAACCAGACAGTAAGGAGAGTACTTCAGAACAATAAGAGCCCAAGGGACAGCGCAGACACCAGGGCCGGGTCTGAGGCCCGGGCGGGCTCTCGCCAGGCTCGCCACAAGATTAGGGAGGGAGCTGGGTCAACTGCTCCCTCCCCAGCCAAACAAAGTTTTAGCAGCACTGGGATAAACCCAGTTGCTTAAAATCTCACAGAGAGGAGTTGGGGTCTCAGTGGCAGACAAGCTGGGGTTGTGAACACCCACGCATATCCCAGGGAAGGACCACATACCGGAGCTCGCCTGATTGTTGGTGGCCAGCGCCACTGGGACAGCCACACAACTGAGCTCCCGGGGCCTTTGACTCCCGGCACCCGAGAGGCAGCTGCAGGCGTGGACTTGCAGGAGGCCAGTGCCCACAGGTCATTTGGCTCCTGGCAACATTGAGACAGCCACGCACCTGGGCTAGCGGGACCTCCAGTGCCCAGCACCATTGGAACAGGTGCGCGGTGGCAGGACGGCTGTTCCGCCGCTCGCCTGAGCCCGCGAGCCTTGGCGCCATTGTGGCAGGCTTGCGCCCATGGGGCAGCTGTTCTGCTGCTCACCTGAGCTCGCCAGCCTCCGGTGCCCGGTGCTGGAGGGGCAGCCACGCGCCTGAGTCTGCAAACCATCGGGGACGATTGCGCGAGGATTGGCTCCCGTATGTGACCACAGGTGGCTGCGAGATCATAGGCACCTGCGTGCAACTGGGATAGGCACACACATCCTCAGAACTTATACCTGAGGCCCTGGGCAGAGAGGCCCAGGGCTAGCTCTGAGGACAGTAGTGCAAAGATAGCTGAGCGCTGAACAGGAACAAAAAGCGATACTGTCACCCCTAGACCATTGCAGCCAGCAAGACCAGAAACACCAGCTCAGCAAGATTGAAAACAGCAAGAGTTGTTGGGGTTTTTTTTATTTTATTTTTTCTTTTTACTTGTTTCTTTTTTCTTTTTTTCTTTTTTCTCTTTTTAAATTTTATTTTTTTCTATTATTTTTATTATTTTTATCTTTTTTTTAACCCCTCAACACCCTTTGCTTTGCATATCTTCTTTCTTGCCTTATTCCTTCTTCCTTTCTTTCCAATTTTATCTCTTCTTTCTTCCTCTTTTTGTCTTTTTCTTTCTTCTCTTCTTTCTTCTCTTTCCATTTTTTCCTCCTTTCTCTTTTTAAATACCCATGAGTAAGACAAAAACAAAACAAAACAAAACAAAACAACTACAACAAAAAACCAGCCCTGGAACTGTGAAAAAACCAGAGATGATCCCGAGGAGGGGGCATTTCAACAGATAAGACAGTGGAAACTGTGAACACCAGGATACCTGAAGCAGACAGCTCCACTGAATCTCACAGGTATTCTACCACAGGTTACACCATAAACCCAGGGAGCCAGAACAGATCAATTTAAGAAGTTAAGGCTAATAAGAAGAACCTCAAAAACAATGGGAAGACAAAGAAATAATCCCCAAATGAAAGGAAAGGAGGAAGCCCCAGAAAGAATGCTAAATGAAACAGAGGCAGCTCAACTGTCAGATTTTGAGTTCAAAACAATGGTTGTCAGGAAGCTCC
>PVKU01010849.1:32162-48542 GCA_004027475.1 Anoura caudifer | reverse complement strand
TCGAGGGTGGGAGGTGGGGGTGGGTGGGGCAGGGGGGAATGGTGGGGCAAAATGGAGACAACTGTATTTGAACAATTAAAAATATAAACAAATAAATTGCTATTACTTCAAAGGAGAAAAAATAGAAATATAAGGCTTCTTTTCTCATGCTTATTCCTCCTAACCAGCTTGAAATACGGGCAGGAATACGTGAATGTCGAAATCTATCTGCATAGCAGCAGGCCGCAGTACTTGGTGAGTGTGCATGTGTATTAATTTGGCTCTCTGATCACAGAGTCAAAATTGCACACAATATGAATATTACACTCCTTGCATTCAACAAAGCTAGAAATAGGTGCTCAAGAAAAGACTGGGACAGAAGATTCAATGATTAAAGAACACACACAGGGATTTAAAAGGCAAATTGGTAAAGTCAAAAAAAAGGGGACCCTGTTTTCTTCCTTCAATTAATGATTAGCATAATATTAAACTTTTATTGTATTTTCTACAGAATTTCTGGAATAAGAAATGAATGGCTGCCCTGATTGATGTGACTCAGTGGGTTAGGTGTTGTCCTGCAAACCAAAAGGTAGTTGGTTCTATTCCCAATCAGGGCACATGCTTGGGATGCAGGCCAGGTCCTCAATTGGGGGTAAGGGAGAAGCAACAGATTGATGTTTCTCTGACACATCGATGTTTATCTCCTCCTTTTTTTTGCCCTCCCTTCCCCTTTCTCTAAGCATAAATAAATAAGATCTTAAAAAGAAAAAGAAATGAATGGCCAAATGCAACTGTTTGATAATGCTTTCAACACAGGGCTGATAATCTTGCTATTAGAAATCTACTGAACTTAGTAAAAGCCCTTACCCTTATCTATGTAATTGTTACTCACTGTGTTTTCACTCCCCTGACACATTTGATTTGAATTTTTAATTAAACAAGAATTTTCCTCATGTTCCTATTTTAGATAAAAATAAATAATAATAAAAGCTGGTGTTAAAGATTTATTTAAAAGATTATTTTTCAGATATATGTGGTTTATGTTGGTAGAGAATCAACTCAATCCATTGGCATTTTATCCATGAAAATATAAAGTAAGATAGTTGATTTTCACAATGAAACAAACTAACATGTTAAAGACTGAAAAATAAATAAATAAATCACAGTATTTTGTGTCATGTGGTTAGGTAGGAAAATAGAAAAATTCTTTATTTGTTTTCAATTTTAAAGTAGGTCCATGTAAGTTTATTTTTTAATATATTTTATTGATTATGCTATTACAGTTGTCCCATTTCTCCCCCATCATTCCCCTCCACAGTGCACACCCCCTCCCATCCACATCCCCCCCTTTAGTTCATGTCCATGTGCTGTAAGTTCTTTAGCTTCTATATTTCCCACACTATTCTTGCCCTCCCCCTGTCTATTTTCTACCTACCATCTATGCTACTTATTCTCTATACCTTTCCCCCTCTCTCCTCCTCCCACTCCCCTGTTGATAACCCTCCACGTGATCTCCATTTATGTGTTTCTGTTCCTATTCTAGCTGTTTGCTTATTTGCTTTTGTTTTAGGTGTGGTTGTTAAAATCTGTGAGTTTGCTGTCTTTTTACTGTTCATATTTTTTATCTTCTTTTTCTTAGATAAGTCCCTTTAACATTTCATATAAAAAGGGCTTGGTGATGATGAACTCCTTTAACTTGACCTTATCAGAGAAGCACTTTATCTGTTTCCATTCTAAATGATAGCTTTGCTGGATAAAGCAATCTTGGATGTAGGTCCTTGCCTTTCAAGACTTGGAATACTTCTTTCCAGCCCCTTCTTGCTCGTAACATCTCTTTTGAGAAATCAGCTGACAGTCTGATGGAAACTCCTTTGTAGGTGACTGTGCCCTTATCCCTTGCTGCTTCTGGAATTCTCTCCTTCATTTTAATCTTGGCTAATGTAATTATGATGTGCCTTGGTATGTTCCTACTTGGGCCCACCTTCTTTGGCACTCTCTGAGCTTCCTGAACTTCCTGGGAGTCTATTTCCTTTACCAGATTGGGGAAGTTCTCCTTTATTATTTTTCAAATAAGTTTTCCACTTGTTGCTCTTCTTCTTCCCCTTATGGTACCCCTATAATTTGGATGTTGGGATGTTTAAAGATGTCCTGGAGGTTCCTAAGGCTCTCATTTTTTTTTTTTTGAATTCTTGTTTCTTCATTTTTTTCTGTTTGGTTGTTTCTTTATTCCTCCTGGTCTACTCCATTGATTTGAGTCCCACTTTTCCTCCCATCTCTATTGGTTCCTTGTGCATTTTCCTTCATTTCACTTACTGTAGCCTTTATATATTTGTTCATCTAATTTGTGAGCAAAATCAACCAATCCTGTGAGCATCCTGATCACCAGGACTTTGAACCGTGCATCTGATAGGTTGGCTATCTCTTGGTCACTTAGATGAATTGGCTCTGGGGCTTTGATTTGTTCTCCTGTTTGAGCCATTTTTTGGCTTTTTTTTTTGGTCTGGTCATGGCTGTTACATAGTGAGGAGTGGAGCCTTAGGTGTTCTCCAGGGCAGGGCAGCCCAGTCGCTGGGTAGTAATGCTGTATGTGGGGGTGGGGTCTGAGAGGGAACAATGGTGCTTGCTCTGCTCTCTCTCAGATTCCAGTCCCTTCTGCTGCTTCCCCTCTACCTGGATTATCTGCGCATGAATGAGGGACCACCTGGTTAGCCAGCTGCCTTGCGTGGCCTCACTGGTTCTGCACAGTTACCACCCCATGCCCGGGGTCTGCTAGCTGCTGTCTGTGTGCCTGGGGTCTGCTAGCTGCTGCTGCCTGCACACCCGGGTCTTCCAACCTCCATGTTTTCCTGCCGGGACTCTGGTCTGGATGAATGGTTGTTGGACTTCCATACAGTTCAATTTTCTCTCACTTCTGGTTGTTTTCTTGTTTCTAAATCTTTGTTGTCCTTAATTTTGGTTGTGAGAGGCGGCACAGTGTGTCCACCTACACCTCCATCTTGGCTGGAAGTCCGAAAAATTCTTTATTATAAATATTTTTATATTAAGGGTTAAAATAAAAATAAAAATTAGCCATCCTAATTAACCAGACCATTTGACTTTCAAATCCTCTTTTCCATTCATACACTGATTCTTTCAACAAACAGTCCTTGGTCCTGTATGCCAAGAATGAGGGAACCACCAGGGGATTCCTACTCTCAGGGTACTTGCAGGCTGGTGAGGGAGAAGGCATTATAACAAAAAATATCAAGACATCGTGTGTGACATAAGACAATTCTGAGCAAAGTTCAGTGGTAGCATAAGAGATAGAAAATCTCTGGGGGATAAGGAAACTTCAGGGAACTTTACCAAAGTAGTAGCATTTCAGCTGGACCTTTGAGGATGAGAAGGACTCTAGTACACCAAGGGAAGAACCAGATAACTGCAGGGGCCTTCAGGGAGCTGAAAATCATATTTTATGGTTGCAGTATAGAGAGTAAAGTGGGCACTGAAGCTGCGGAGGTGAGAAGGATCAGTTTGTCAAGAGGGAATGTTGTGAAAAGGATTTGTAATTATTTCTCTAGGGCTCAGTAATTATATTAACTGAGGATTTAATACTTTAACAACTTCATCACCTCTTCCTTATGCTTTCCTGAATATAATTTTCTTAGTCCCCCTCCATTGAATGTCCATATAAATTAGAGTGAGTAATGCACAATGTTTCCTTTAATCATAGATTGGCTTTATTGTTCTGTAATTGATACACATACTCTCACTGTGTTTCTACAACTAGGTTGCATGATCTTCCAGGACAGAAGTTAGGCCCTACATTTTCTTTGCAACCTCACAGTACTATATACAGAGTAGCCACCTGAGAAACAACTACTGATTGATATTTAAAACAATAATAAGCAATTCAAAACTTCTAAATGTTTTCCAAATTTATCATGGTGATTAAGTTAACCTTCTTCCTCTCTTTTCCATGAGTCAACCTTCAAAGCCATCTTCTTTAAATTCTCTTTCCCCTCACTGACCACTATGGAAGGATGAGCCCTTCTAAGCTGCTTTCTTTCTTTTTTTTTTTTTAAAGGTTGATTTTAGATGACTTATTAGCTAAATCACATTTATATTTGTAATATGAAAGTAAATACTAGCTGTAATAATTTAAATATTGAAATATGTGTTTTATTAGCTAGAAAACTGTATCCTTAAAAATGTTTATATCAGTTCCTCTGTGCTGAGCCGTGACAGTGAATGCCATCTGTTCCATCCCCTGAGAAGACATGCTGGTGTCAGACAACGTGGGGTGCACTCCCTCCTGAAGCAGACTTGTGAGGAGGAGTTGATTGTGGGGGCCTGATTGAAGAGGATCCCCCAGTTGCTGCTCTGAATCAAGCTGCAGTGACCCCACACCCTTTAAGAGCCCATTAACAGCCTGGTCAACTGTAGAAACAATCATAGAACATTATATCCCCAGCTCCTTCTTCCTGACCTGAAGGGAATATCAAGTGAATGTTAGAAAATGATGCCCTCATGTAATGAAAATGAGCAAGTTAATTAAGGCATCAGTAACGCTGAGCTGCCAACATAGGTGCTCAAGTATATTCCCATACATTTGCCTTTTTCAGTCAGGTATCACAAGCTCCATCATGCCCACCTTGGTATACTTTGAAATACAAAGAGGTTGCAGAAAACATGGAAGTAAAATAGCCGAGTCAATTTTTTTAAGACAGGCCATTTCGGTTCCCACAAGGTTTTATACTAATGGGTTATTTTAGACAGTTTTGACCATGAGCTACGAGTGTTCCCTCAGCTAGCCCTTGTCTAAGTGAAAGCGTGTAGACTTCTTCAAACCCATGTCACTCCTCTCTGAACATACCTCTCCTCTTTGAGGCTCACATTCCCTAGAAAAAGCCACTCTTGCATTTCAGTAATTCCATAACATTTGGGTACATACATTTTATTGTTAAAGTCACAAACCATTGTGTAACTACGTAGTACAGAAAAAACACAAAATGAAATATTTTGCATGTGATAAAATCCATGGCATAAAACTTTAAGAGTTAGAGAAAAAACCACCAAGTCTCTATAGGAAATCTGCTCCCTTCATATTTGAACCAAGAAGTAATAAAGGTAGACATCTTTTCCAACATCCTCATGTATAGCAGAAGATTGGCCACAGTTCTGTGACTAATGAGGACCCCAAGATTGTGACATAAATTATACAAAATGGAATTACAAGTGAAGCCTCTATCATAAAATGTCTTAGTCACTATCAGAAGTAGATGTATTTTGAAGATTTCTACTATTGGTACCAATGACTTCTTACTCTTAAATCTGTTAAGATGTGCTGGCTTTCTCAGTAGCATAGATAAAGGACTGGATCCAGAGAGATGTAAATGTTAGCAATGTTATTTATTCTACCTCTGGGTCCCAGTTTCCCTCCCCGCCACCCCCCGCCTTCAAGCTGACTTGTTGAGATACATTCATTTTTCTTTAGGCAGAGACACATGAAATAAGTGGCATCACAAATTGCCAACAATACCTCTATAACATACTTAGATGCCCCAGGTATATTTTATACAGTTAATATATATGTATCAAGAGTTTAGGGAATAAAACTATAGAAATAAGCAAGACAGAGTGGTCCCCATGTTAATGGCATTTAAATCTATTATACTCTTCACTCCTAAAATCTTCTTACTCCTGACTTAATCCATAAACAACTCTAAAAGGTAAAAATATGCATGAATTTGGAAAAATCCAATGCATGCTTCTGAATATCTGCCTCAAGGAAATGACTACTCTCATGCCAATGAGGATGTTCCTTAAAATTCCAAAATATCTTGAACCATACCATACGAACTTAAGTGGCTGGCACTAACAACTATCAAAGTTGACCTCAGCATTATGATAAATAGCACATCAGCTGGGTTTTGAGGGAGAAAAAACTTTCTCCTATTCAAAGCCAATGTGTGTATTATTCTGAGGCTACATTATTTCTCTGAAGTTGCATTAACACTTAGCTTCTGTTACTTAACAGTATAGAAACATACTGGCAGGTATAACTTAACCAAGTATAAACTGAAGAGCTGGGGGAAAAAATGCCAAAGTAGGGACTGAGGGAAACAGACTAGAGGAAAGAAGGGTGTGGCCATTCATTCCAGGATGTAAGACTAGCAGATCCCTGAATGACCAGGCTTCTTGTCCATGGCCTATGCCTTCAGCTATCTTAAGTCCTAATGCAGGCTGTCAGTTGTTCAGTGAGCCAGCTCTTTGGTCATCCTAGAGATTTAATTTACAGGATGTGAAACCACAATATTAATGCTCAAATATAGAATTAACATTAAGAGTCTTCCTCCCTCATAAAATGGGTGATAATGCAAAGTGGAAATTGTTTAGTAGTTCCAACACATCAGCTTCCCACAAATGCCAGAGCTGGCTGCTTTTTAGTCAGAAGCAAATATGCCAATTCGTTTCTGTTCAAGGTTATATTGTGGTTTCACTCAGAGGATTTCTCTGAACCCAAAGGGTCACACTTTCCCCCATTAAGGTGGTGAAAAATAATTGGGTCTACCCACTGCACATTCTTTGTATTCTCTCTTCAACTTGACTACAAATCATAAAAAGAGAGTGTCTCTTCTATTATTTTGATGTCTCTTTGGTGTCTAGAAAAACTGTCTCCTCAATAGCACTTATTCAACCAGCTATTTATTCATTCTAAGGAGTTGAGATCTTTAAAAATTCATAGTGGTTAGTAGATAATTATGTAAGATTTTATAGACCTGGGACAACATCTTACCTAACTTTATATACTATGGCAACATCAAGCACAGACTTTTCCATGCAATAAGCACTCAATAAAAACTTCTTGATTTGTATATCGCTTTACGTTCACTGATGCACCAGAATCCCCCAACATGGTTGGAGAGCCCTGTTATTAAGCAGAATGACCCATACCTAATCCAGTGTCAGGCATAAGTTACAGATATTCGGAAATAAAGGACAGCACTGTGGATTGAAAGTCCATGGAGAAAGTGGTGCCTGAGATGGGTCTTGATATTCAGAAAGACAAAGAGCGGAGAAAGAGCAACCCTCCCCACCCCTCACACACATACTCTGTGGGAGAGCGCCGTCCACATACAGCATTGAAGCTGAAATTAAGTAATGCCTGTTGTTAGCAACATTGAGCTAGACTATGAAAGGCCCTGAAGAACAATTTTTCTAAGTCTCAGTTTCCTATTTATAAAGTAGAACTAACAGTACCTATTGTGACAGCTGACTACTGCCATGTAAGCAATAGTCTTTGGAGTCTTCAGAAGTATTTCATCAAGACACAGAACAAGTTTATATTTCAGGTCAAGCATTTATGGCCACTTACTGGTTATGTATCTTAGAGAAGTTCTATATCATCTCAGAACCTTAGATTCCTGTTTGTTTGTTTGTTTTTAATTAAACAAGTTAATGGATATGAAATATTTAGAATAACAAAGACTCATATATAAGCACATAGAAAACATTTAATGTACTAGTAAATGTTATTAATAGTATTGCACATTTGGATATTTCTTCAAAAATATAGCAAATAGAAACAGAGCACAGGTAAAATTAAGAAATGCAACAGGAAGCCCTTACTCATTTTGGCCTCTGTGTCACCAGGCCTAGTTTCTAGAAGAGAAAATAAACTCTTGTTAATTGTCTACTTTTCCTAGGAACTTGGGAGGGCTGATTGATTGAATCATTAAAATACACTTGTGTGCCAAACATTCATTTTTATTACCATTTTCACATGAGAGATGTGAGGCTTAGAAAAAGTCAGCGACTTACCCACCTGCATACAGATTATAAGCAGTGAAAAGATTCAAGGCCAGATCTGTTTGGCTATAAAATCTAGGCACCTTCCTGAGCTTAGATTTTACAATCTCTCACCTGCTCAGGTAGCTAGAAATCAACCTCTAGTTAGAGAAGTTTTCATATTTAAATAATCAGACACTTTTAGGTAGTGAGAAACCATTTTTTAAAAATATTCTATTCATTATGCTATTACAGTTGTCTCATCCCCCCTCCCTTTATTCCCCTCTGCCCCACACACCCGCTCCCACCCACATTCCCCCCCCTTTAGTTCATGTCCATGGGTCGTACATATAAGTTCTTTGGTTTCTACATTTCCCATACTATTCTTAACCTCCTACTGCTATTCTCTACCTACCATTTATGCTACTTATTTTCTGTGCCTTTTTCACCTCTCTCACCCTCCCACTCCCCTGCTGATAACCCTCCATGTGATCTCCATTTCTGTGATTCTGTCCCTGTTCTATTGTTTGCTTAGTTTGCTTTTGTTTTAGGTGTGGTTGTTAACATCTGTGAGCTTGCTGTTTTTTTACTGTCATATTTTTTATCTTCTTTTTCTTAGATAAGTCCCCTTAACATTTCATATAATAAGGGCTTGGTGATGATAAACTCCTTTAACTTGCTCTCGTCTGGGAAGCACTTTATCTGCCCTTCCATTCTAAATGATAGCTTTGCTGGATAGAGTAATCTTGGATGTAGGTCCTTGCCTTTCATGACTTGGAATACATCTTTCCAGCCCTTTCTTGCCTTCAAGGATTCTTTTGAGAAATCAGCTGAGAGTCTTATGGGCACTCCTTTGTAGGTAACTCTCTCCTTTCCTCTTGCTGCTTTTAACATTCTCTCCTCCTTTTTAATCTTGAGTAATGTAATTATGATGTGCCTTGGTGTGTTCTTTCTTGGGTCCAACTTCTTTGGGACTCTCTGAGCTTCCTGGACTTCCTGGAAGTCTATTTCTTTTGCCAGATTGGGGAAGTTCTCCTTCATTATTTGTTCAAATAAGTTTTCAATTTCTTGTTCTTCTTCTCCCCCTTCTGGTACCCCTGTGATTCTGATGTTGGAACATTTAAAGATGCCCTGGAGATTTCTAAGCCTCTCCTAATTTTTTTTTGAATTCTTGTCTCTTCATTCTGTTCTGGCTGAATGTTTATTCCTTCCTTCTGGTCCACACCATTGATTTGAGTCCCGGTTTTCTTCCCATCACTGTTGGTTCCCTGTACATTTTCCTTTATTTCACTTAGCATAGCCTTGATTTTTTCATCTAATTTGCAACCATGTTCGACCAATTCTGCGAGCAACCTGATTACCAGTGTTTTGAACTATGTATCTGATAGGTCATCTGTCTCTTCATGGCTTAGTTGTTTTTCATTTGGACCATTTTGTGTATGTGTGTGTTTCCACATGCCTGTTATGTGGTAAGGGGTGGAGCCTCAGGTGTTCACCAGGGCAGGGCAACACAGGTGGCTTCATTGTGATGCTGTATGTGAGGGAGGAGTCTGAGAGGAAACAATGCCACTTGGTCTGCTCTTTACTGGTTTTCAGTCACTTCCCCTGCTACCCACAAGCAAATTGGATCCTTCTGGTGTTGATTCCAGGGAGGGTGGGGCTTGTGTACATTCTAGGACCCTGTGGGTCTTTCCAATGCACTCTGCTGTGAGGCTGTAAGTTTCTCCTGCTGCTGCTTTAATCCCCACAGGTGTTTTCAATCAGGTTTGAGGCATTATTTCCGCAAACTAAAACTATGGGTTGCATGGTCTGCCTCGCTCCTCAGTTGTTCCTCCCAGTTTATATGCACTCAAATGTGGGACCACTCAGTCCACAATTCTCCACCTTGCCAGGTCCACCAGCCGCCACCTTGCCAAGAGTACTCTCCACCAGGCTTCTCATCTCTGCCCCTCCTACCAGTATGGCTGAATGTTTCTTCTTTAACTCCTTGGTTGCTGGACTTACATACAGTTCACTATTCTTTCAGTTCTGGTTGGTTTTTGTTTTTAAATTTGTTGTCCTTCTTTTGGTTGTGTGAGAAGGCACAGTGTGTCTACCTATACCTTCATCTTGGCTAGAAGTCTGCCTCTGTTCTCTTCTTTTCTTCCACTATGTCCATTTTTAAAACTTTCCACTTGTGTCTATTTTTTAATTTCCTCATACTTTTAATAAATGAAAGTAAAAATCTGTACATAATGGCATGATATGGTTTATGAATAAAAAGAAAGGCCCATTTCTGAATATTTTGAAACAAAAAAGATATTATTAAACATAAATTTAGTATAACTTGTCTCAGTGTGATTACAAATGATCACCATGTTCCACTCTCCAAAGAAATTAGACCAGGCTATGACCAGGTCATCACCCTGTACACCAAAAGGTTGCAGGTTCAATTCCTGGTCAGTGTACATACCTAGGTTATTGATTCAATCCCCAGTCTAGGCACATATGGGAGGCAACTGATCAATGTTTCTTTCTCACATCTTTCTTTCTCCCCCTTCCTTTTTCTCTAAAATCAATAAGCATATCCTCTGGTGAAGATTTAAAAAAATAAAGAAATTAGACCAGGTCTGACTCTGCAGAATCATGGCCCAAATCAATCCATCAACAAGCTATTTATGCACAGAGCAACAAATAAATACTTTGATCATTTTAGAAATAGAATCACCTGGGTTCTCTTGATATTCCATCACTTTAGATAGACCTTCAGACTTTCAAGGTCTCTAAAGCATCAAGTAAAATGTAGACCCTGGAATTGAATATTTGTAAATTGAAATTCCAGCTCCACCACTTGCTGTGGCTGTGTCTCTTAGCAAGTTTTTAACTTCTCTAAGCCTTGACATTTTTAATTGCATGGAAGTACCCAGAGCAAACAATTATTTCTATTTAGCAACAAAGTGACAACCATGAGCCAGGTAACAATGGTGGACAAGGCAGAAGTGCCTGTCCTCAGTAAAGGAGGAAGATATTAAACTATTTCAAAATATCAAATTTTAAAATATGTAATCAGTGCAAGCAATAAAAATAATAATAAAGGGCCTAGAGTGGGAGTGGGAGAGAATTTGGAAGAATATCTCATGACAGACAGAGTAGAGCCATTTAAGACCTTAGGAGGAGTTCATCATCACCAAGCCATTATTATATGAAATGTTAAAGGGAATTATCTAAGAAAAAGAAGATAAAAAATATGAACACTAAAAAGAGAGCAAACTCACAGATATTAACAACCACACCTAAAACAAAAGCAAACTAAGCAAACAACAGAACAGGAACAGAACCACAGAAATGGAAATCACATGGAGGGTTAGCAACAGGGGAGTGGGAGGAGGAGAGAGGGGGACAAGGTACAGAGAATAAGTAGCATAGACGGTGGGTAGAAAATAGACAGGGGGAGGGCAAGATAGTTTGGGAAATGTAGAAGCTAAAGAACTTATGACACATGGACATGAACTAAAGGGGGGGAATGTGGGTGGGAGGGGGTGTTCCTGATGAAGGGGAATGCCAAGGGGAAAAATGGGACAACTGTAATAGCATAATCAATAAAATTAAATTAAAAAAGAAAAAAGAAATATCAACACTTTTATCATCGTAGCTGAAAAGAAAAAAAAATCTGTTAAAAGGTTTTCAAATAAAGATCTGAGGAGACCCAGAATTCACAGTTGGCATTAAACAATGTTGGCTGAAGCCAAAAAACAATTGTGCTCTTCCTACAACTTAAAATCAAGGAACATGTATGAAGGACACATGGAGAAAGCTAAAGGTGGGGTAGGATTGAAGGGGGGTGGTGGGACCAGTGGGGGGAAAATGGATACAACTGTACTGGAGCAACAAAAAAAAAGAAAAGAAGAGTCAAAAAAAAAAAAAAAAAAAAAAAAAAAAAAAAAAAAAAAAAAAAAAAGATGAGACCTTAGGGACGTGTAAGAGCAAGATGAAGAGTGAAGGGAAAGGGCACTAAATGAACATGAACACCATGTGCAATGGTGTCAGGGTGGAAAGAGCTTTCATTTTGGGAAACAAAAATAGCCCTGTGACACAGGACATGAACTAAAGGGGGGGGGAATGTGGGTGGGAGGGGGTGCAGGGTGGAGGGGCATGAAGGGGGGGAAATGGGATAACTGTAATAGCATAATCAACAAAATTAAATTAAATTTAAAAAAAGAAATATCAATCCTTTTATCATCGTGGCTGAAAAGGAAAAAAAAAAATCTGTTAAAAGGCTTTTAAATGAAGATCGGAGGAGACCCAGAATGGAGACCCTGTGACACAGCAGCGGTTTCCTCCTGCTACAGTGGGAGAGAAGTGAAGCTGAGGTGGGATGGGGTAACCGAAGGCAATTCCATAGTAGTCCACTCTAAGCACTGTGGATTTTATTTTAAGTTCACTGGGAAGGCGTTAAGGGGCTTTGAACAGATAGGATAAGAGATGTGTAGATCTTTGCAGGGAGGTAGGGGGTGTAACACAGTTGTAAACTTGGCATTTGATTATCAAGGTTCACATCTCATTGTTCCCTAAGGTTTCTTACAATTCTCACTCTCTCAGCTCTCCTGAACTTCTCAGGTTTTAACAAACTAGAATGTGCTCGGATGATAACAAAATGTTCAATTTTAATGGATTTCATTTTTTAATTTCATTTAAGATACAACTATATAACATGCATGTGTTCTTGTTTGTATATGTATGTGTGTATATATGAGGTATGTCCAGAAAAAAATGCAACAATAGCTAATAAAACAAAAACAGTTTGTGCCACATCAATGTAACCTGGAAGCCAAGGAGAGTGGACTGGAATGCACATGTGTGAACAATGACTACTTCACTGTACCAGTCAGTGGAGGTGGTAGACACCTTTCAGTGAGCATATGTACTGTGCGACTGTCACATTCAAAATGACTGAGTGAGTAGAGGAATGAATCTGTATCAAATTTTGCATTAAGCTTAAACATTCTTCTGTGGAAACTATTCAGATGATTCAGAAGGCCACAGCTATGGGCAACTGGTGACTGGCAGCTTCATTACCACAACATGACTACTCAGGCATCATGCGTCATGTGGTGGTTTTGCAGATGAAACATCAGATTACGCAGGTGACTCAGCACCCCTACAGCTCATATTTGGTGCCCTGCAACTTCCAGCTTTTCCCAAAACTAAAATCACCTTTGAAAGAGAAGAGATTTCAAACTACTGATGAGATTTGGGGGAATATGAAGAGGCACCTGATGGAATTTGGGAGAACTGTGTGAGGTCCCAAGGTGCCTACTTTGAAGGGGACTGAGACATCATTGTCCTATGTACAATGTTACTTGTATCTTGTATCTTCTTTATTAAATGTCTCCATTTTTCATATTACATGGATGGGTACTTTCTGGACAGGTGTGTGTTTTGTGTGTGTGTGCATGCTCGTGCGTGCATGCGTGTGATTAGGAAATCAATTTGGCCTTCAGCAACTTATCTGGCTTCCTCAAAGTACTTATTTTTTCACCTATAAAATTATGAAATAAAACCACATATGTAAGTCCTTAATGCTATGTCAGGCACATAAGAAACAAGTCAATAAATATAAGCTATTATGAATTAGTTGTGACGAAGTTATAAATGCAATCTCTCAGATCATAGAAAAAGGCTATTATATTCTGGTAGATGCTAAAGGAAATACAGTGAGTCATCACTCCCAGGCAGTACATTACACAATATGACATGGTGTTTAGCAAGGGCCTCCAAATAGATGCTTGAAAGCAAAATGTGCCTTGTCTATGTGGTTTGATTGGCTAGTAGTTTTAGTTTTTAGTTTTGAATTGTTTGCTCAACTTGAAGCCCTTCAGGCAGAGCATATAACCTCTAGCTAAGCACCATGTCCATTAGTACCTAATCTTAAACCCTGCTGCTTCAAACAATTATATATTTTTCTGCCTCATGAAGATCTCATGATTACACATCTGTGTTCCTCAACAGAGCATTCTGGGTTTCCTCTAAGAGTATGAATATGGAGAGGTTCTTCCTTCAACAAAGACCCCATGGTTGTAAGAAATCAATTTTATCATCAATGGAGAAAACTACTCCAAACTTGCTCTGGTAATTCAGACTATTTGAATTACCCAATTGTGATATGGATCCAGATTGCAAAACATCTCTTAGCATATACTCCCAATAAATCAGATATCTGAAACTCTCTAGACAAAAACACATATATTTGGTTCCTCTTCAATAGTCCTCCTGTATCTCAGCTTGACTTTGATCTTAGAAATCAACCCACCTTATATGCACCACTCCTCTTCCCTTCTCACTGCTGCAAAACTAGTCAGGGAAAAATTTTCCATCCTACTCAATGGCATGAACCCCATGATACTCTGCCTACATCCATTTAGATTCCTAGTTAAAATAAGCCTACTGAGGATAAAGAAAAGATACTCCTTTTTGTAAATATGTTTGCTAAGAGAACATGGCCTTATGGAATTTTGATGGGAATTATAGAAATAACCCCAAGTGAGAAAATCTCATAAAGGAATAAAGATATGAAGACATTTACAGTTTCCCTGGAAAACATACTAGAGACAGATCTGCCCATGACTTCCCTGTTAAGGGTGCGTGGTTGGAACTGTCCAGGGAAAAGACCACTAGGTGGCTGTTAGCAGGCTACATACTCCCCCTAGGTGAGAGGAGTCCCTCACCTAGGGACTCCTAGTAAATAGCCTGGCTTCAGCAGAGAGGAGTTCCTAAGGAACACCACACTGTACATAGATTGTAAATCAACTTTGAATATAACTTGCTGCTAGAGCATGAGATATGTTGATAAAGACACCAATAAGCAGAGTGGTAAACATATAAATAAATAGATGGACTTGAAGCTGAGTTTCATGTTTGAACAATGTATAAAGTACCCATAGTGTCATTTCTGATGTCTGGATTTCTGAGGTTATAAAACTGACAGTGAACTAGGAGTAACACACTAGTCTGAAAGATTATAAACTAGTTGATCTGAACAACTATCTGAAAAGCAGAATACCTTGAAAGTATGACCCATTCAATCAATGGTGAAGAAATGGATTATTGAGAGACCTGAAAAAATTTTTCTTAAAAGTAATCAATTAATGGGTCACATGTAAACACAGGGGAAGGAAAGAGGAAGGAAGGAAGGGAGGAAGGGAGGAAGGAAGGAAGGAAATCAAAAGGGAACTAAATTAAATTCAAGTTTAAATTTAGGACAGAAAGACATAACTAAAATAGTGCTGTGGCATTGAAGATAGTCAAATTTTCCTTGGTTATAATCATATGAATTCTGAAGTTATAAATACAATATTTCTTTCTACCTCAGTTTCATCATCTGTAAAACTGGAATAATGGGGAAAATGCTAAGGATAAGCTACTTAACATTTACTGCATTGTTTATTCTAATGCACTCTCTAGAGACTGGAATAAATGTGTGGTGAATACAGAATGAGGTGGGTAAATCAATATAAATAAAATATTTGCATATATATTATATGTATGCATAGAAAATAAATTACATGGGGTAGAGTCATAAAATATTTTCTTAAGTGGAAAAAAAACCAAAACCATGGAAAGTATAAAATGGTTCATTCCTAATGGGTGAAAATATTCCATATAACATACTGCCCATCACCAAACATCTGATTTATACCAGCCAGCTGCATTTTGTGTAAGCCTTTGATGTGTATTTATATTTTTAAATGTCACGATGATGATAGTCTGAAAAAAGAAGCATTTGCAGTTGTGTGAGCTTTAGAATTGTTTCCCAAGGAAGCAGCTAGGCTTGCCTAGAGTTTGAAAAATATGTTGTCTTCCTCTCAATGGTTATTTTTCTAATATGTTTCATGACCATGTAATGCTATGTTGCCTGGACTATATGTCCCTGGGCATCTAAGGTGTCAAACAGCCTGTCTTAATTTCTTCCATGTCAGTGCCTATATATACTGGTAGCTGGGAAATTCAACTCTGTCTGGTAGAAAAAATCCAAAAGGTAAGAACATTTTTGCTGCTTTAGAAACTAGGGGGCACATTCAAATTTTATTAGCAGCCATAGGATTTACTCAGTTTACTCTTAATTTTTTTGAACACTTTATATTGCACCTGGTGTGATGCATGACAGGTCATTAGTAGTGGGCCAACTTGGTGCTCCCATCACTGAGCTCCCGATGACTCAGATACTGCCAAGTGATGAAGTTTTCATCCAGAGCCAACAAGAGACTATAAGAATAGTGTGTTTCAAATAGCTTTGATCAATTTTATTTCTAAAAGTTTCTGATTGTTGTTTGGATGCTGTAAGTTAAAATAAAACCCTCTTGAATTGGGGTATTTTGAGTATATCTGTGCTTGGCATCATGATCTGGAAATTTTCAGATGCATGCCTGAGAACAAAAATGTGGGGCTTGGAAGATTTTACTGGGCTAGAAGGAAAAAAAATTCTTGAGTTCTTTCAACTCTGGTAGTACATTTCTAGAATTCTGGGGTTTTATATCTATCATTTAACTAATCAACATTTTTATAAGCCAACTAGGTTAATTTTCTAATTATCATATAGCCATGGTAATCAAAATTTTAAAACTAACAATTGAGTGATGTACACACACACACACA
>PVKU01010849.1:0-32062 GCA_004027475.1 Anoura caudifer | reverse complement strand
GAGTTGTGGGGAACACAAAAAATTGTTTTCCTTTCTTGAACCATTGCCTAAACTATCCCAGATTTCCACTTGGAGGAACTTGTGTTAACTCCTCAAAATACTGGACTATTACTATGAAGTGTGAAGTGAACTTACTAGTTAAAGTCAGTTTAAAAGTTTCAATAGACTCAATCAAGGTTATCCATATACTAGCCTACATTCACTCACTTGGTTTCCAATATGATTTACTTAGGGGGAAGACAGAGAAAAGGTATATTTCATCTACTTGTACTGAAGATTGTACACAAGTCTGGTTGCCTTTGGAAGAGTAGTTTTATAAACCCATGGTGGGAAAACAGAGATTGTCAGAACCTATCAACCGTCAACTCCCATTCACAGATTCCTGTGATAGGTGTGGGCTCCACTCCACTATTAACTTGAGCAGCAGGCTTTGGCGTGAATTATCACCAGAAGGAATGGCACCAGATAGTTTCAGAGTGACAATTTTAAGGAGAAGTTAAAAGTGTAACGTAAGTTTTAAAATGTGAAGCTCGCTGTTACTCTGTTTCTTACCTTTTCAACTATTTTCAAAAGAATGAATGCATAAAAACAGCAAGGACAGAATAACATTTGAAAATTTGTCCAAAATTATCACTAAGACATACAGCCAATATGCTAATAAATTTATGCAGAATAACTATAAACAGGGTATCTCCTTGTGATTCCATGGTAAAGGGAATCAAATATGATAATACATACAATCACACTCTATAGCAGGCACAGTGGTTACAAACATTACAATGAGCATCACCTCAAGCGCCAAATCATCAGTAAAAAACAATTCATACAGCCTCTTTGATAAAACCATCCAGGCTGTAAAAACAAGACTCACTATACATCAGCAGGAAAATCTTATAAATTCCCTGAAAGCCAGGAGCATTTTCTATGAATCTTGATATTCTCCAAAGTACCTAGGAAAATATTTTGGTTGGAGCCCAATCCTTAATAAATGTATCGATTTGGTGAATGATAAAAATGAAGTGTTAGCAATACTACTTATTCAAACAAGGAACAAAGTGAGGAAGAGAGGGTGGGATGAAAGTTTATAAAGTCACATCAATGCAAAAATTGTTAGGATCTCTGTTAGGAGGAGAAAAACAAGAAAAGAAGATTCTTGCTATAGGGTAAAAACATTATAATGTTTTAAAAGGACAGAAAGAAACAACACAATTAGACTTTTGAAATTCAGTTTTTTGGAGTGACATTGGTTAATGAAACCATTGAGGTTTCAAATGTACAGCTCAGAAAACAAAATCTACATACCGCATTGTGCACTCACCACTCAAAGTCTCTTTCTGTCCCCATTTATTCCCACTTTGCCCACTTCCATTTCTCCTGAACCCCCTTTTCCTCTGGCTACTGCCATACTGTTATCTGTGTTTATGTGTGATATAATTTTCAATGGCTTTTCTGTTAAACAGAATGATGATTTTGAGAATGAATGCACAAAATAAACATTAGTCAGAGGGAAATGAAGCTCAAGATGGGTGAAGAAATTGGAAAAAAATATCCAATTTCTTTAAGTGATGTTGAGTCTTCTTGCTGAGACAAATTATAACCTGGAGGTGCTGATAAACCTCACAGTTGAAGTAAATTAATAAGAATGTTTTTAAAAAATAATGGAGAAGTACAAGGATGACAAAGACTAAAGGTAGGCAAAGGACTTCATTTTCAGAAGAGAAAATGTGAATCATCTGAACTGAGAGTTTGATGTTGATTCTTAGAAACTAATGAAACAATTCTTAAGTAATATCATGGATTAACTGAAAAAGACCAATTTATAGTTCTCACAACTCCTTTTTCCCCAATCAATTGTTAAGATTTTACACATGTGAAAAATGCAGTAGGTATGGTTTATCTAGATTTTAGTAAGGTGCTCCTCACCATATGCATGATCTCCTTATTGTGAAAGGTCAAAATATGAGGACTGGCCCATAATATTAGTTGGACTAACTGATCAACGACAACCATAGGGTGTTAATGAAGTAGTACCTAGAAACTTGCTATTGGGCTCAATTTTGACTCTAATCTATTAAACATTAAGAAAAATAATGATTCAATTAAGTGAAGATCACATTTGTACAATAAATAGATGACTGTGGGGGTAGGAATAATGAATCATCTGGGTAATAAAATCAGGTTTTAAACAACTCAATTCACTAGAAGGGTGAGATGAATTTAAATCAATGAAATATATGTTAGACATGATGTTAGGTCTTTTTGTGAATATGAAAGGAGGAAGTAAAGGCATAATAGCTGTGCCTATGGGGAAAATGGTCTAAGTTTCTAATTCCAAGATAGGAGTTGACAAAAATATCTGATGCAAACTTAGGCAGCGACAAGCATCAAAGAATTAACTAGAAAGTTTAAGGAGATAATTCCACTTTATTCTGCATCATTTACATCATTCCTAGAGAATCATACACAATGCTGAGTGCGGCAGGGATATAAATAAACTAAAATGCATTCTGAAGAGAGTAATTCAGAAACATCACAGGCAACCTAGTGCAAGAATGAGGCCATATGACCCATAGAAGAGTCACTATTAGTATAGCACCCACTGAAAAATTTAGTAAACTTACAAAACAACCATTTCAGTAATGAAAAATAGCTTTTCTCCTTTAAATTTTTTTGAGCTTTAAGTGATTTTACCCTGCTTATCTCACTCTGTAAAATTGAGAAAATATATAACCATATGCAAAAGAAGATTAATGTTTTTATTGTTAGTATTTGGCTTGTGTCAATGCAGTATCTGCAAATATTTCAAACTGTACTATATATAATTTTGTATACAATCATTTAACACTACAGCATGAAAGTTTTCTTATATAAGTTAATGTTTAACTTCTCACTCAAGTCTGAATACATTTAGAGAATGTGCAAAAATCGGTGAGATTTTTAAGTCTCCTTTGTTTTTAATTTGTAGAAGTATCCACCTGTACCTAACAATGGAGGAAGTATGTAACAGAGGGAAAACAAAAAGAGAACAAAATGCATCATGTTTTGAAAAAAAGCAGTTAGTGGGCAGTTTTGCTTTGCAACAGTGGCAAAAACCTTTGGAAACTGCCTTTACATTCCAGTGTGTAACAAACTGGTAAAGTCAAGCTTTCAAACTGGGGTGGAAGTATTCTGCCACAAGAGACCCACCTCTGAAAAAAAGACCTACACAGACTGGAAGTAAAGGGTTGGAAAAAAAATATTCCAAGCAAATGGACAGGAAAAAGAAAAGCAGGGGTAGCAATACTTATATCGGACAAAATTGACTTCAAAACAAAGGCCATAAAAGAGACACAGAAGGACACCTCATTGTACTCAAGAGAAGAAACCACCAAGAACACATAAACATTATAAACATATACACACCCAACTCAGGAACACCCAAATATATAAGGAAAGTCTTGCAGGACTTCAAGAAAAATATAGATAGCAACATACTTATACTAGGGGATTTTAACACCCCACTGTCAAAAATGGGTAGATCTTCCAAATGAAATATCAACAAGGATATTGCAGTATGGACCAATGCCAGTCAAATGGACTTTATATATGTATATATAAAACCTCTCATCCTGGCTGGTATAGCTCAGTGGATTGAGTGCGGGCCTGTGAACCAAAGGATCACAGTTCGATTCCCAGTCAGGGCACATGCCTGGGTTGCAGGCCAGTTCCCAGCAGGTGACACAGGAGAGCCAACCACACATTGATGTTTCTCTCCCTCTCTCCTTCCTTTCCCCTCTAAAGAAAAAATAAATAAAATCTTAAAAAAAGAACTATGCAAAAAAACCCTCTCAACCCAAAGAAGCAAAATACAAATTCTTTTCAAATTCACATGGAACATTTTCAAAGATAGACCACATGATAGGGCATGAAACAAGTCTTAACAACTTCAAGAAAACTGAAATCATATCAAGCATCTTCTCAGACCACAAGGGCCTGAAACTAGAAACTAATCTCAAAGAAAAAACTCAAAAAAATTCAAATTTGTGGAGATTGAACAGCACACTATTAAACAATGAATGGGTTAATAATGAGATCAAGGAAGTCCAAAACCTATGGGACACAGCAAAGGCAGCCCTGAGAGGAAAGTTCATAGTGATAAAGGCCTACCTAAAAAAATAGAAACATTTCAAATACACAACCTAAACCTACTCCTGCAAGGACTGGAGGAATGACAACAAAGAAAACCCAGAACAAGTAGAAGGAAGGAAATAACCAAGATCAGAGTGGAATTAAATGACATAAAGACTAAAAGAACAATTCAAAGGAAAATAAATCCAGGAGCTGGTTCTTTGAAAAGATAAAATTGACAAGCCTCTGAGGAGACTCATCAGGAAAAAAAGAGAAAGGACCCAAATAAATAAAATCAGAAATGAAAGAGGAGAGATTATAACTGATAATACAGAAATACAAAGGATTGTAAAAAATTACTATGAACAATTATATGCCAAAAAATTTGAAAACCTGGGTGAAATGGACAAATTTCTAGAAAAACATAATCTCCCAAACTGAATGAAGAAGATGCAGAAAGCCTGAACATACCAATAACAGCAGTTGAAATTGAAGCAGTGATCAAAAAACTTCCAGCACACAAAAGCCCTGGACTGGTTTCACAGAAGAATTTTACAAAACTTTTAAGAAAGAGCTAACCCTAATACTTCACAGAACTTCCAAAATTCCCAAGAAGAGGTAAGACTCCCAAACTCTTTTTATGAAGTCAGCATCATCCCAATTCTAGAACCAGATAAGGACAAAACAAAGAAAGAAAATTACCGGCCAATGTGGCTATGAACAGAGATGCTAAAATCCTCAACAAAATACAGGCAAACCACACCTAGCAATACATTAAAAAGATCATACACCATGTTCAAGTGTGATTCATCACAGGGATGCAAGGATGGTAAAATATTCACAAATCAATAAACAATAAAATACATCACATAAACAAAAGGAAAGACAAAATCACATGATCATATTGATTGATGCAGAAAAAGCATTTGATAAGGTACAGCACCAATTTATGATAAAAATACTCAACAAAGTGGGAGAAGAGGGAACATACCTCAGTATAGTGAAGGCCATATACAAGAAACCTAGAGACAAGATCATGCTCAATGGGCAAAACTAAAAGTTTTCCCATTAAGGACAAGAACAAGACAAGGATGTCCGCTTTTGCCACTTCTATTCAACATAGTATTGGAAGTCCAGCCACAGTAATAAGACAAGAAAAATAAATAAAAGACATCCAAATTGGAAAGGAGGGAGCAAAACTGACAGGACAGCATACATAGAAAACCCTACAGACTCCACCAAAAAACTACTTGACCTAATAAGTGAATTTGGCTAAGTATTGGGATATAAAGTCAATATTCAGAAATTGAAGGCTTTTTTTGTACACCAACAATGAAATATCAGAAACAGAAATCAGGAAAAATATCCCATTTGATATAGCAACAAGAAAAATAAAGTACCTAGGAATAAACCTAACCAAGAATGTAAAAGACCTGTACTCAAAAAACTACACAATGCTGAAGAAAGAAATTAAGAAAGACACCAACAAATGGAAGCACATACCATGTTCACCGACTGGAAAATTTAACATCATCAAAATGTCCATATTACCCAAAGCAATTTACAGATTCAATGCAATCCCTCTTGAAATACCAATGACATAGCTCACAGATACAGAACTCACATTTCAAAACTTCACATGAAACCATAAATGACCCCAAATAGCTGCAGCAATTTTGAGAAAGAAGAACAAAGTAGGAGGGATCACAATACCTGATATTAAACTATATTACAAGGCCATGGCAATAAAAACAGTCTTGTACAGGCATAAGAACAGACACATAGATCAATGGGACAGAATAGAGAGCCTGGAAAGAAACACAAGTCTCTATGATCAATTAATATTTGACAAAGGGGGGAAAGCATGAAATGGAGTAAAAATAGCCTCTTCAACAAATGGTGATGGTGTTGGGACATTTGGACAGCCACATGCAAAAAAAGAAACTAAACCACCAACTTACACCATACACAAAAATAAATTCAAAGTGGATAAAAGACTCAAATATAAGTCACAATACGTAAAAATTCTAGAGGAGAACATAGGCAGGAAAATCTCAGATATTCCACACAGCAATATTTTCACTGATATGTCCCCTAGAGCAAGGGACATGAAGGAAAGAATAAATAAATGGGACTTCATCAAAATAAAAACCTTCTACACAGCTAAAGAAAACATCAGCAAAATGAAAAGGGAACCAACCATATGGGAAAACATATTTGCAAATGATACCTCAGACAAGGGTTTGATCTCTAAAATATATAATCACACAACTCCACTCCAGAAAGACAAACAACCCAATTAAAAAATGGGCACAGGATCTGAATAGATGCTTTTCCAAAGAGGATATACAAAGGGTCAGAGACATATGAATGGATGCTCAGCATCGATAGCCACCAGAGAGATGCAAATTAAAACCTCAATGAGATACCACTTCACACTGGTCAGAATGGCCATCATAAACAAATCAACAAACAACAGGTGCTGGTGAGGTTGTGGAGAAAAGGGAACCCTACTATATTGCTGGTGGGAATGCAGACTGGTGCAGCCACTGTGGAAAACAGTCTGGAATTTGCTCCAAAAACTAAAAATGGAACTGCCTTTCAACTTGGCAATTCCACTGCTGGGATTATATCCTAAGAATCCTGAAACACCAATTCCAAAATGCCTATGCACCCCAATGTTCATAGCAGCAAAATTTACAATAGCTTAGTGTTGGAAGCAACCTAAGTGCCCATTAATAAATGAGTAGGCCAAAAACTCTGGTACATTTACACAATGGAATACTACACAGCAGAACGCTACTATCCTTCATGACAGCATGGATGGATCTGGAGAACATTATGCTGAGTGAAATACACCAGGCAGTGAAAGACATATATATACCATGCGATCTCACCTATAAGTGGAACCTAAATATAAAACAAACAAAAAAGCAAAATATAACCAGAGACATTGAAATAAGCAACAAATTGACAGTCACCAGAGCAGAGTCAGGAGGGGGATAATAGGAGGAAAAGGGGAAGGGTCATTAAGGAACATGTATAAAGGACACATGGACAAAGCCAAAGATGCGGTGGGATTGAGGGTTGGAGGTGGTGATGGTAGGGGAGGGGTTTGGGAGTGGTGGGTAGAAAATGGAGACAACTGTATTTGAACAATAAAATAGAAAAAATAACTGAAAAAAGGTGGAAAAGGAGAAAGCACAATAGTGAAGAACCTACCATTTGCTGTTATATATATGTGTGTGTGTGTGTGTGTGTGTGTGTATCTCAACAACAAATATCTCAACTTGTATGGAGTTTATATTTGAGGGTGCATTTGAGAGGAGGCATAAAACAGATACAAAAACAAGGGAATAAGATCATTTCTGATAATTTGTACCACAAAGATACTTGACTTGACAAAATCACCACAGGAGGGATCCCCTGTGCACAGGTTCCTGGGGTGGGGCCTTGAAGAAGTCTGCCTCCCTTGGACAGTCCCTTTGCCCACTGGGGCTGGGCAGGTGGTCCTCTCCGTGGAGAAGAGTGGCGCTCAGCTGCAGCGCTCAATGTGTATGTTTACCAAATGAACTACAGAGACGGCTTTTCTTCCAAAGGGGATTATTCTGTATTTTAAGTTAATTTTTAATGAAGCTGAATCATGTTGCGCACTGTGCTTCTTAATAGAAAATGCATTATTGGGTTGTTTTGTAACATCCTGTTTTTTGCAAATGCAACATGATATAGCTGGTGTTGTTTAAAAACTAGAAGAACTTTTGTATATATCAGCAACGTCTAATTTATATACACTTCATTTAAATTCTCCTAAAACTTGAAAGTGGCACCTTGTAGAAATTAAAACGTATACTTAGTCTACAAAAAAAAATGTACCTCAAATGTATGACATTTGAACTGAGACCTGAATGATAAGAAGGAACAAACAATGCAAAAAACCTCACAGCAGAAGAAACAGCAAATATGTAAAGGTGAGAATACACTTGGTATGTTCAAGGAACAGAAATAAGACCAGCGTGGCTTGACTTGTTAAGAATGACCAAGAGTGGAGAGTGGGGATGATGGGGTTGCAGGGAGTGGTGGGGAGAAATGGAGGCAACTGTACTTGAACAGCAATAAAAAAAAGTTTAAAAAAAGAATGAAGAAGGGTGGTACAAAATGAGGTCATTAAAGTTAAGGTGGTGATAAATAGACAAGGGAAATCTTTGCAAAGTGTTTGAGCAGGGGAAAGACATTATCTGGTTTATTTTTTCTTTTTTCCTTTTTAGTTTTTAAATTTCTCTCTACCTTCCAAATTTTCTATAATGAGCATACCTTTTTTTAAAATAAACAAAAATGAATAAATAAATCCCCAATAGGAAAGCATGTCAGCAAAAGCTAAAACTTTAAAAAAAAATATCTTTCTCACTACTACCAGAAAGGGAGGATGGATTGTAGTGGGGACAATGGCAGAATTTGAGAAACAATATATATTAGTGTTACAGAAATAGCAGATGGATGTTAGCATAAAGATCTAGTTCTATCTGCTGACCATAAAAAAAATGAATTCACCTCTCTGATCTTTGATTTCCTCTTGTGTGGAATGGTAAATATCATATCTAACCATTGTATAACCTACATTTACAGATGTCTTATTTGCTATTGTGTTATATAAGCTGAAAATCTCACATAACTAAACATATGTCATCTTCTCTGGAATATAAAATAAGAAGCTGAATGAGAAGATTTAACGGTGCCTTTAAAATCCTTTTAGATAATCATGGGATAATTTAAACTTGACCACATAGTCTGTTAGTTGAGTTATTTTATATTTGATTCTCATACTTCCAATGTCCTCAGTGAAAATAAATAAATGTTAGTGACTTTCAAGACCGCTGGCAAAATATAGGGGCATGGTAAGGAGAAGAGAATAGAAAATTAGAATTTAGAGTCATTAAAAAAATTTAAAAAAATGCTTTAGTAAACACAAATAACACAGATATATTGTACAGGCTAAATCCTGATAAGGAACTCAAAGGAACTACCCTCCCTATCTAATTATCACTAAATATTGCTCTTTAGGGTTTCCCACAAGGCTAGAGTACAGACCTATTTCTTGTGGTATCCTGATTGATATCTGTCACGTTAGTAATTCTCCTTTGTTCTTAGTTCAAAGTTTTCTTGATGTTGTTTTTGTATGGGAGTTGGTAAGGGAACTAGCCTGGGAAAAAGCAAGGGGTTCAAGAAAGCAATCCCTCAGCCTGTTTTTTTAGTCTCCTGGAGCAAGCAGGAACCACAGGGCTGACTTGGAGACGTGGCACTGCTTCTGTGCAGACAATGAATAAAGGTGTGCCCAAGCCAGGGTACTTGAGAAGTCATCGGAACAGCAGTCTTATTCTGAATGAAGTCTTCACATCCTGAAATCCCTTGAGGCAATGCCACTCCTAATAGCTACCATGGCTGCTGGGTCAGTCTCGGTTGTCTTTCCAGTGTTCTCTGTAAGTTGACTATTAGAGCTCTGCCAAAGATGCTTATACAAGCAAACCTTACTTTTTTAACCCACACCTGAGGATATGTTTTAGTGATTTTAGACAGAGAGGAAGTGGGGAGAGAGAGACCGACATTGATGAGAAAGAAACATCAACCAGTTCCCTCCCTTATGCACCCTAACCTGGGATCAAAGCTGCAATCCTTGGGTGTACATGACACACTCCAACCAATGGAGCCACCCATCAGAGCCAAACCTTCTTTAATGGAGTTTCACTTTACTGTACTTCACAGATGTTGTGCTTTTTACCAAGTGAAGGCAAGATCCTCCACCAGCAAAATAATTATGACTCAATTGTGATACTTGCCTTATTGTGATGGTCTAGAACCCAACCCACAGTATTTCTGAGGTATACCTGCACTTTATTTGGCCAAGAATGCCTAAAAATGTCCAGCATCATAAGTTTCAGTTTTAAGGCCTTTCTTGAGTACACTTGAAGTAAAAGATCAGAAACACATTTATTTGACCATCAGATAGCAATACAATTCCCAAATGGCCTAGTTTGTTCTTTGGAGGCATACATTTTCACTTCAACCACACTTTGATTTGTTGGTTGGGCATATCTTGGTAGGTTAACAGTATGACCTCTTCCTCCTGGCCACTTCAAATCCTTTTTTAAACAGGCAAGGAGCAAATAAACAAACAGTTTCACCGCTTAGGAAGCCTACTCCAGTGGTAGATTTAACATACTCAGTAGAAAATATCTTGCCTGTTTACCCATGATCTTGTACAAAATTATTACTGAAAATTTGTAAATAGCTTTGGGGAATCAAAGAAAACATTATAGCAGTAGGACTAATGCTTTTGTTAGACTATACATGAAAATGAAGAGGATATGCCTTTTAGACTTCACTTATATAATCCAGGAAAGTTCCACTGTTTCTTTCTTTCTTTTTTATTATTTATTCTATTACACTTGTCTAGTTTTGTCCCTTCTGTGCCCCTCGACCCAGCCCACCCCTCTAGCCCATAGTCAATCCCCTCTCTGTTGTCCATGTCCATGGGTCATTCATGCATGTTCTTTCTTTGACTAGTCCCTTCCCCTTCCTTCGCCATTTTCCCTGTCCCTCCTCCCCTCCTACAGCTATCAGTCTGATCCATGTTTCCATGTCTCCGATTCTATTTTTCTTGTTAGTTTATTTTGTTCATAAGATTCCAGTTACAAGTGAGGTCATTTACACAATGGAATACTACACAGCAGAAAGAAGGAAGGAAGTCCCAGTTTTGGTGACAGCATGGTTGGAACTGGAGACTATTATGCTAAGTGCAATAAGCCAGTCAGTGAGAGACAAATGCCCTATGGAAAGTTCCATTCTAACAGAGGGGAGAGCTGCAATTCTCTACCAGAAGGCCTAATAATATCTCACTAGACTTCGTTTAAGCTTGTCCCCACCTCCCATTCACAGGCATTCCCTGTTTTATTACTCCTTGTTTAATTGCACATCACAGATGTTACATTTTTACAAATAAAGGCAAGACCCTCCACCAGCAAAAATGTTCTAAATTTCTTTATTGCAATACTCGTTTCATTGTGGGGGTCTGGTACCAAACATGCAGTATCTCCGAGGTATGCCTGTATACCTCCAAGACAAAAGTATCAGCATGTGTGCATGTGTCTCTGTATGCATGCATGGGCACATCTAGTTTTGCATACCCCAATTCAGAGACACTCAATTCTGTGTTTAAAGGTAAGTGATTATAATTATTCAAACAAGACAACACAGAAATTCTACTCTTTTTGTACTTACAACCCAAGAACCAGTGATGCAGCTGGATGTCTGCTGGGACGATTAGAAGCTAGCCTGCTATAATCTAAGCATATACTGACTGCAGAGTGGCTGTGTTACATTCTTATCTCTCAAAAAAAAAATTCAGCCAGTGAACCTCTTTTCAGGCATTTAAAAGGCCTTATTAACACATGTACTTTAAAAGATAATATTTTCATGTAGAAAGGGAAAGTTAAAATTTGTTCATTGAAAACAGATTAAAGCCACAGAAAAGGACTTCAGTTTGTTGTCTTAAAATTTGGTAAAAATAGCAGATTTAAATGAAAATTATATGCAATTATATCCTAACATATTATGGCATCAGAAGAGACCTACAGCCCTCTCCATACAGACGAAATATAAGCTTTCCACACCACTGTGCATGCTGAAGCCAAGAGTGACACAGCTTCCTAGGAGCTGCGACCCAGCCTTAGAGTTTGCCTTGTCTCCAACCCCAGGACCTGGACACTTTACAGGGGTGTCAAACTCATTTTCACTGGGGCCACATCAGTCTTGCAATTGCTTTCAAAGGGCCAACTGCAATTTTAGGACTGTATAAACGTAACTACTCCTTAACTAGGGGCGAGGAGCTCGGTGCTGCCACCAGGTAGAAACAAGGTGCTGGGCCAGATAAAACAAGGTGGAGGGCCGGATTGGGCCCGATGTCCTTGCGTTTGCCACCTCTGCTTTAGAAGCTAAGGAGATGATGCTTTGCCTGATAAGGCACAAGAATAAAACAAGGGTTTCTCAAAGGCATCAAGGCTACCTAACCCAAATGACTTAAGCAAGGTTTTTGTTCCAATGGAATTAGGATCTACTTTTTACAAAAGATGTTGTAAGCGAATGCTATTAAAGAGCAGCTGTGTAAAGTCCATGACAGAGCATAAGATCCAGAGGGAGAAATGCAGGTTTAGGTCTTCACTCTATTACACGTGATCCTAGCCAAATCACACCTTGTCATTGGGAATGAAGCTTCTTTGTAAAATGGGAACAGTAGCCACTAAGATATTTAAAGTGCTTACAATATTTCAGGTCCCTGTGCAGTGAGGGTCAGAGGTATAACACTCCATGAAGAACACCCTTCAGGAGAATGTGCTACAGGGAGGCTGTGTTGACTGCAAGGCACCAGCAACCACATTTTAGGATCCACTGGCACTTGCCCCAAGGCCATGCTTCAACCAGGTCATGCACAGACAATAACGTAGCAGGGATACTGCCAGGTCAGACTGTTTCTTACCCAGGGCAAGACTCCTCTAACGAATGAGTTTTTGCTTGGACTGATTCTTTCTCAGAATTGCACTGTAGTTTGAAGCTCTTCCAACCCAACCATCCACCCATCCACAGGTGTCAGACCTGTACAGCAATCTGAAGCCTCTTTTCATCTGCTCTGTTCCCTTCCCCTCTATCCTTTACATGTGTTTCCTCCAGTGAATTTCTTTCACTTCTCACCCAGTTTTGCTGTCTGCTTCTCAATGACCCAAGCTGGAATACATACTAAGCAATTGACATAATTCATTTCATTTTTCCTAACAAGCTTATGGCATTATTATTTTTATCCTCACTTCACCAATATGGAAACAAGGACGAATATATAGGAATTCAGTTAAAATAAGCCAGTTCTTACTTTACAAGGTTGTTGGGGAAATTTAATGAGATAGTATAGGTAGAAGGGCTTTATAACTAGTTTTTTTTTTTAAGGGAAGATGAAATAAAAAAGAATTTCCAAGCAATTTTAAATTATTCTTAATTTTTTTCTTGGCTTTCCACCACTCTCATGTGCTTATGGTAGAAAACTTTGTTTAGCCCTTAAAAATGCCCTGGAAAATAACACAGTATCTTTATCACACCTTTGTCCCACGTACCCTTTTTACTTTTATCATTTGAAGACAGAGAAGAATGAAATTTGGATATGTGAGTCAGAGCACTACGGCACACCTGTCATGGCATTCTGATCTTTGAAACCACAGCTCTATTTCCCTAACCTTTCTAATCAATTTAATAGCACACAATGTACTAGCCAGAGAGAGAGGTAAAACTACAGGAAACAAAAGTCTTTCTGCTTTTATTAATATCCTTACTGAACTTTCAGCCATCTTAACAAAAATGCTGGCATCCAAATATGTAATATTTGGTATTCATAGTGCAAATATTTTTATTTTTTCTCTGATCATTGACCCTGACCTTATTGATAAAAGTATAATTTTCTGTTCCTTTGGTGAAACAGTGGCTATTACTAATGTTCTCACACACATGTACATTCTTACCAAAATAATTTCTTCCATTGCTTCGCACTTTGCATCCTTGATCTCTGTCTCCTCCAGGGGTAACAGTTACAAGCCTGATGAGATAACAGTCTGGACCACAAAACTAACCAGCACGCAGTAGGCAGATGATCAGTGTAGTAAGGAGGCTCTGAGCCTAGAATTCTTCTCAAGTCTCCAGATGTTAAGAATTTCCCAGACAACTCTAGTTTGTTTGTTTGTTTGTTTTTTTCTATCAAGTGTAGAGGAGAGGAACAGAAAAGAGCAAGAGGAAAGAGGGCAGCCATGGTGTAGCTGAGAGCCACACAGAGAACTACAAGTGGCTAAGAGGCAAAGTGCAATGAGCAGCTCCTGAAGGAAGCCAATAGGTTTGTGTGTTCCCATTAGCTTCCCCTCCAATGTGAATGATCTGAGAAAGCAACAAAAATAGAACTGTTGCATTTTCGGGGATCCTAATGGGTGCTTGTAAAGGAAATATCCCAATTAGGCTGATTAATGAGTTTAGAATCCTTTGGGAATCAAAATTCCCAACTCCTCAAGCTGCCCTCATATGGGCCTCTACCAGATTCAACAATGTCAGAGAATCCCAGAGAGCTCAGAATATGATCAGGGAACAACCCCTCCTCCTCTCTGCTAATTCTGACAGCTCCTTCTGTGTGGAAGTGCCAGCTTGCCTCTCTCACAGGGGCTGGAGGCAGCAGGAAACTGAGCCACCCATGTGGGTCTCACTGGCTTCTCCATTTGTTTTTATTTTGCTACCAGACACTTCTATTTAAACTACTTGGAAAGATATCTTTATAATATCCTCCCCTGCTGAGCTCCAGAAAATAGGAGATGATAATCCATCTGCCGCCTTCTCTGCATCTGGTTTTTAATCCCAGCTTATCATACAGAGACTACAAGGACCTTCAACAAAAGAGTTGTCTTAAGGTTCTTATCAGGTTAGCAAATAGGATAGACAACTGCTGAGCACTGAGTGACATTGGTAAGAATGCATTTAAATGATTAGCTCACATCCTTTGATCACAAGGAGTCTTAATAATACACCAAAAGTATATGCACACTCCAAAAAGTAAATCTCTGGCCCATCTCCATTCCAATCCAAACCAAGCTTCAGAAAATCCAAATGATACCCCTTGTAGAACAGACCTTGCTGAATATTTACCAAGATTACTTAAAATGAGAACATGTCATATTTCCTTGTCCCAAGATCTTTCAGATCATTTTGTGATTATGTATGATCAGTTATATAAATACACTGTAAGAGAGGGTTGCCTTTTCTCTGTTCCTCATTTCCACATGGGGAGGGTCTCCCAGAGCATACTCTTAACTTCTCTCCATGTTTTCACTTCTTGTCCCTGGGTAGGTGTTGTGGCTTAACTGATGGTAAACATTGGGAAAAATAATGCACAATTAGCTCAGTCTCATTCTTCTCCTTTTGGGAAGGGGCCTAATCACCAAGATTAAAGACTCCTTGGCTTCTTTTTGCTATTGGCCATGCAGGAGTCTACCTCCACAGGACAGGTTGCCAGGGCCCAGTCCTGCCATGCTTAACAGGCACACATCTCCTAAATCAGGGGCCTAGTATTAGCAAAAACCCACATGGCTCACACATCCAATGCCACAGACAATAACTTAGTCATTATTAGCACTAAGATGAAATTGTGGCATCCATTTTCATTTCATTTTATTTTTAAATTGTTTTGACCTCAGGCTGATATGAGAGATCCTATTGATTAGGAGTCCTTGGAGACACAAATAGTTATAGTACCAACAGTCTTCTTATCGTGTGAATAAAATGACATTTGTATCCTTCAGAGATAAATTCTACAGTATTGTGAAGAAAATTAACTCACAAACATAGGGATAAGTGATTAGGTAAAAGGACAGTAGGATCATAATCACTGAGCCAATGTGTTCTGAAAACTGAAAATAAGGCAATATATATGAGTGCTTTTCAACAATAGAATACTGAGATATATAAACAATACAACACAGTCATTTGGGGGAGCCTTACATGATTACATGAATTTGTTGTTAGACCCAGTAATCAAACTCTCATCTCTCACATATATTTATACACACACACACACACATACACACACACATTTACTCACCCATTGTGAGGTTGTGTAATATATGTGAAAAAGAGCTCCTTGGAATAGTAAAGTGCAATAGGATATTAATGTGAAAGGTATTATTACTTCACTTTTTTGAAATTCTCACATTCAGGAGATACTAAGAAACTGGTGAGGGAAAAAACTAAATAGAGAATAATACCAAAATGTTGACTCAAGATCATTAAAGTTCTTTCAAATACATCTAAGATATTTATTGGTTGGTGAGTAAAAGGTCCAACTAATTCTGCTGACAACAGTAATTATTGTTGTTATAATTATTTTACTATAATTATAATAGTAAAATTATAATTATAGTAAAATTACAATTTACTACTTCGTATTATGGTAATTTATAATGTTTTTAAGTCATACTGCTGTACATATATGTGTTGTGCTATATGTATTTTATTACAAGGAAATGTTCATTTGGGGCACATTTTGCCTATTAGCAATATTCGGTTCTGTTTGAGCCAGGTGTATGTGGAGAGTGCCAATGGCCTCCCTACATAAAATATTCCTATGTTCATGAGATGCAGATAAAATGAGCCTCATTCCCTACGAGAAAAGAGCTAGGCACAAAACTTCCTATCCAGAGAAGAGAGCCCTTCTCTCATGTGTGGTACAGCTATTCCAGGTAGACAGAAAGATGTCTTGGAGCTCACAAAAGTGCACTTCTTTGTGTTGCCAAATTATTTGAAGTGGAAGTAGAAAGAGAAAGCAGTTGCAAATTTTTCACACAAAAAGTTGTATACCCTATGTGAGGTTGAATTCTCAGAAAATACATGTAGAATGTAACTACAACATTAAGATCAATTCTTTTAAGCTCTAGAATTAGCAATATTCCTGAAGTACTTATAGAATGGAGGCTACCTAAGTGTCTAATCAATAAGGTAGTTCTAGGGGTTTATTCCTCCCCATAGTACACTTACTTCTTTAAATATATCTACATTTATTTATAATTTATAGTGTCTTACATTCAAAAGTGATTCAAGAGACCAATAAGTCTATTCAACTGACTTATGTCCAGTTCCTGGTTCATTTTGATGCCTATATTATTGTCTCTGATTGAAAGTTTTCACTGGGATTGGTAATATCGATTATTTAGTTTTATGTACAGAGACATTTGTTATAATACTAATTCTATGTATTTCTGTCACAATATTAGCTACAATTCATTATTTGTTTATCTAATTACACCTATTACTGTTCATGAGGAAAAATGATAGCAAATGAATCAAACGCTATTAACCTGTGTCTTGTAACCTTGTTGCTCTGGGAAGATAAATGACTGTGTTTGTATATGGCTATGTATACACAAAAACTTTTTTATTATGAAAATGTTAAAAGTTCCAAGAAATATAGGTTTATAGAAACAGAAAATATTGCATCTTCTATGAATGTAATGCTTGAATTGTTATTTTTATTTTAGATTTACACCCAAATGAGTCACTAATGTCCCCTTCTACTAACCTAGAATAAAATTTGGTTTTTGCATATTCGGTCCAATGAGACACAGTTACCTCCAAGGAGATAGAAGGTAGAGACTTAAAGATAAAACAAATCAAGGATCATTCCTACAAGAGTTTCCAAAATGGAAAGCGACACTGGAAGAAAAAAGTGGCAAGGAACAGATGGGCCGACAGAATTTTGCTTTCTATGTGACACTGTGCACTTATTATTCACATGAGGACTAATTTATAAACCCAAATAGTGTTTATAAACTCCATTGTCCTAATGGAAATGAAAGCATTAATACAACCAGAGAATTCTTTACTTTCCAGGTTTTAATTAAAATCACAGGCGTTAAGGAGCGAAAGTGTCTTTGTGGAATACAAGTCTAATGAAATATTTCCTTGCCTAGCTCAGAGCGCTGTGTGCAGTCCCAGTTTCTGGCACGAGACATTTGAAAATCCGACCCCCATGTTACCAGGAGAGCTCTCTCTGAAAATTAGAAAAGTAAATTATACCACATTTTGTTTCAAATAAATATAGTTGCCACGGCAGGGTCAGGAAAAATAATAGCAAATCCAACACACAGAGCCTTAAAATTGGTATCGTAACTACTAACTAGAGAATGAGAGCAAAATATGTGCGTTCTATGCATCCAGAGAAAACCTGAAAGAGAGGGACAGGTGTCAGGATAAGAAAAAGGAAATGTGGGGACACAGCAAAGGCAATCTAAGTAAGAGGGGAGAAAGAAAGGAAAAAAGAGAAAAGAATCATTCAGAGTAATAGCCTATCAGCATGAAAGTCTGAACATTACTTTTGCTACCAAATGATGAAGAAGATATGCACAGTCCTAGGAAGCAACCTGAACTAAAATACCCACTGTGTAACTGTTAGCCCTTATACTGTTTATGTATTAAAGGTGTCGCCTACTTGACACAGAGCCAAATCAAGATGGTGAAATTAAACTGGTTTCTCTGTAACTGAAGTTGCTAAAAAGAACAATACACTCTACATACAGTCAAAGAGACTAGTGATGATGCACGACGATGTTGATAACATAAATGATGACAACATAGGAAATGTACGAAGTACTAAGTTGTGTCAGGCAATGTGCTCCATGTTGTACAAAATCATTTCTAGTTCATGTAACAACTCTAAGCAGTAGGTGTTATTAAGCTTTTCATAATATATACAATAAATGCCAAAATTATTAAACTATTGAGTGACAGAGCTATGTTTGAAATAAGGGCTTTAAAAGAAGAGGATTTTTAAAAACAGCATTCTAGTTGTTCCTGAAGAAAATCACAAATATAAATACAAATACACACATATAAATATATATTCATATTCATGTCTTACATACACATGTATGTATGTAGAAGATGGATGTGAAAGAAACTAACATTGAATGCGGGCTTTTTTCCAGACACCTGCTGGGTGTCGGGATAATAATTTCATATTATCTCAATGAGTTCTCAGAATGCCTCAGAAGATATAATTTTACATATTTTTTGGTATATGTGGGAAACCAAGCTTATGAATTGTTAAGTTTTGACTAAATTTACTAGGAAATGGCAGATAGTAACTGAATCTAAGTTGGCCTGACTCTAGAAGAGCACTGACCAAAGGAAACACAGTGCTCACCAAAGTGTGAGGCACGTGTAATTTTAAACTTTCTAGTGGCCACATATTTTAAAAGTAAAAAGAAACAGGCACTGCTCTACGCAGCCATCACAGCCTTCATCAAGTGTTGCCTTCTCTAGGTTCCTGGGTTGACCCAGATTCAAGGACTTTATTTTCATATGCCTCTTGCTATGATACCTCAGGAAAAACCCAGTAAGGGCCGCAACTAGGCACAGTAGAGAAAGGCATGGGTTCCCAGGGCCCATTGCTTCTGTACTTTCCATAGATGCAACACAACTCCAACCCTGGCACATTTACAGGCACTGCAACTGTACCCACAGAGACAGACTTGCTCTACACGCCTAACCCTGTGGTGGCACTTCTCTGCCAGTTTATCACACCTTAGTTTGAAACCTCCAATCAGAGAACTAAAATTTCTTTGAGGAAGCAGGTTATAAGAAGTGAAATATATAGACACATATATATACATATATTTATTTTTATATATATACACATACACATATATGAATGTCAACTCTACCAATTTAAAAACATAGAGTGAGAATGAGTAATTAGTGCCATAAAAAAATGTACACACTGGCTGTCATGACAATGCAGCTTAATGACACAGACACTTCTCACTGTATCTGTATTCTCAGACATGTCCATTTTAAATACCACAGGGACACAATGATGTGTCTTGAGAATACAAACACTGACCCCTGACATTCTAGTACATTTAAAGTGTCATACATTGTGTTTCTTAAAGTGGGGTCAATCCTCTAAGGAATATGTAGGCAAAGAATGGATTTATCCCAATCCCTTGGATTTACTATATGCATGTAGAATTTAGAGTAATTAATTATTTGCCCTTTAATCCAGCAAGGTTATTGACAAGATTGAAATAGCCAGGCATCCTTAAAGATGATTCCATAGAAAGACATGATTTCAAATAAATGGCCAGGATAGAAGGCTTACTCAAACATATCCACCGTGCGTTCCACACACAGCACTATGCATAGAAAGACATGGCCCTGACCTTCAAGGGTTTTCTATTTAAAAATAAGCACATTGATTATAAAACATTAAAATGTAAAGAACAAGTAGTAGTATATTGTAATTATTTTATTTCCATCATCATGTTCTTTGCATACATTTTCTCAAATTTTCCAGCCGATCCTGCTCTAAATATATCTACAGCCATTAAATTAGTGAACCACTCTTCTTTATTGCCCACCTGGCATATGCTTTATGAGTCTAATTAGCTATAAATAATAGAAGTGAATTCTTAACCAAGTAGATATTTCTCTAATCAAATCAGACCCCTTTATATTATGCATGTGTTATACCCTTTTTAAAACCACTTGACAGATTCTCTTTTGACATTGGTTTTAAAAAATCTATTCTATATTCTTTGACTTTTTTGTGATAAAAAATGTCACTGTTTTAAAATAAAGAAACTGGTATTTATTTAAGCCCAATTATATATTAGGCATGGTGCTAAATATGGAAGATATATCAAATCATATCATTGTAAACCTGATAGTATCTTATAAAATAAATATCACTATTCCCACTTTATACCTGAGAAAACTGGGAGTCATAGATGTTAACCAACAGATTAAAGGATACAAAACTGGTAAGTGATTGAGCCAGAATATAAATTCCAGAACTCTCTGACTTTCATACTCAGAATGTCCTTATAAGAAAAAAGTAGTCTAGAATCAAGCCTTGAAAACTGTGGGTACTCAATCTGAATAATCCTATTTGGGTAAAAAATAAAGTGTGATATTGAAATAGTCAGAATGATTTCCTTGTATAATTCTTAACTCTATCCTCACCAAAAAGGAATTTCCATAATATGAGTACTAATAGTATTATTAGAATGGTGACCTGGAAATCCACAATAGTGATTTCTTCATATACACTTTAAGTTACTCAGGAATCTGATTATTTTATAGTCTTATCTTCTTACTGTCTGAGCCAGGAAGAAACTGAGAATTAAATCTGAAGTCTCTAAAGGAGAATCCAAAAGACATTGGCCCTCAAGAATCTTCCAAAAGGATGACTAATGCATTAATGCAGTAGGCATACAGTGCTTGAAGAGCTAAAGGAGATGGCATGCAGTAAAGGCATCATTGCATAACAGTAGAGTCAATAGGTGAGCTAAGATCAGAAGGAGCCATATGCTATCTCTGCAGTCCCTGTTCAGAGGTCACTTTCCATATGTGTAAGATTGAAATAGGCATTATTATTTCTCACAGATATTTTAAGGATCAAGAGAAAACATGTGGAAACCTGATCAGTCATTGTTTGCCTAAATAAGCACACAGTGTAAGTATCTCCCCTTAGTTCTTACTGAGGCTCACCCATGTGTTGTTTGCCAGGAAAAATTCTCCAGGAGTAAAGACAAGTGCAAAATACACAAACAGCTAATCTTCACTGAACAGTCAGCCTGGTCAGATTGAAAATTCATATCAAATATTGTTTCTAATTGAGAGAAAAAAGAAACAGAACCAGGACCAGGGTAAAGAAAAAGAATGGTGTCATTACAGGTAGGTTCATCATTTTTCTTTAGGTTAACATGATGTATTTCCATCATTGTGTTTTAAGCAGTGTGATGATCCTTCAAAACAGATACAGCCATGATCAAATGGAAGCATAGATGTTCTCCCTCTCATTCATTTCAAAAGTTGACCCATATGCTTTCATAACCACTCACAGGTATGTGCCTTAATGCCATGCTACCACATCTCTTGGAGAATAAATGATGTCAACAGAAGACTTTGTTACAGAAGATTTGTTATGTACAAAGATGCCTGTTTCCTAACAACTGTGCCTGTCCGGATGTGTTTTCCCAGAGGAAGGTCCAGCCTAAGCAGCAAAGGTGGGAGAAAGGGACTGAACAAGAGCACATTGAGAGTGAGCCTTGAAACAGATGACGGATATAAATGACTCTGGAAAAACACTTTCTTCATCTTTCCATTTCACACTTGGATGGCTTCAACATTTTTATGGACCCTCCCAAACCCCACCTCGCCTCCTATAAATGTTTTATGTAATGTCAGCCCATCAGCTGTACTGGCACAATGAACACGACAGGCATGGTGCCAACATTTGCCATAAGAAAGAACTGGCAAAGCCTTTGCCTGAGAAAATGGATCAGAATCATATAAACACACTCTCCTAAGGTAAATAGGAATAGAAACATCACACAATAAGACACCAAACCTCAGACATTTTGTTCAGGGGCTGAATATGGCATTGCTGCTGAAAGAAATATGAATAAGGGAATGCCTGTCACAGTTACAGATTTCTGGTGGGTGGGATGGAGGTAGAAGTGACAGACCACCTATCAGCCACAACAGAGATGATTGATGAGCCCAAAACACCAGGCAGTGGAGCCCAGCCTCTCTCCTGAATCCATTTGTTACTTCCGATCTCTTTCTGTCTCTGTCTCTGCCTCTCTCACACTGCAGCTAATCAGTAGTGATAGATGAGGGTAGATATTCACTCCTTCCTTTAGGCACTAAATTGCATTTTCTCTCGTTTGTCACCAGGTCTATCATCCATTTCTCAGTGAGTCCTTTATTCAAATAAGAAAGGAGCAGGGCCTTTCCTGAAAATTGACTGTTGATACAAGAGTCCTGAAGTGTTCAGAAAAAGTCAGGAAAGATCAAAGGTTCATTGTTTCACTCATAAAGAGATGGAGAGAAATATTTCTAGGAGAAGAGCACTGAAAAGGAAGTTCAAATAAAAATGCAGTGAAATGAGAGAGTATGATTTGGCAAGAGACTAGCCCTCAACCTTGTGCCCCTATTTGAATTGGATGCAGTCACTCCAATTGACTCAAGGCAGCTGAGTCACCAGCATGGCTGGTGTTTATAGGACCTTGCAATTTGCTGGCTGTATCGATGACCCATGCAAATAGAAATGGACACATTTTGGTTACATCTCATTTTTAGTTATCATCTTCAACAAGTATGAGCCAGTAAATAAAGCTGTAAAATTAAGACTATGGCTGAGTGTGTGTAAATATGATGAAGCCCAAAACGTTCAGTACTTCACACTGGCGAGGATTCATCTGTAGAACTAAGCTACATGGTGGATACTCAAAAAACTGAACCCAGCCATCTGCACATGAGGCCAAATCAGCCTCATAAGAAACAGCCAAACTGAATATTTTGGTCCTAATAGATTTGGCTGTGCACACAGGAATCACTTTTAATCAAGAGATCTAAGATCTAAGGATGGAAATTTTGCTGAAAACAGTAACGGTAATGACAACAAAGATCACATAGTAATTATGACAACACAATAAAGACAGACTCAGAAAATGGGAGGTAGAAGGGTCTTCACTCCCACAACTACTCTTCCAAGTTGATTTAAAAAATATGATAACCTTAACTAAAAAAGATTCTAGTTCATGCTTTCATGCCTTAAAAGCAGGACCTCTTGATAACTAACTACAGTCTATCTTCCCTTTGCAATCTATCCTTTTAATAGATATTTTGGGACCAGGCATTGCTATTACAAATTAGCCTTCCTACATTCAAAACAGGTGTTCTTCTATTCACATATAAGCTTTTGACCACAAAAGCATTGTTGAATTAACTATGAAAAAATTATGGCCATCCTATTTGACAATACTTCATTAAGATAATCTCATAAAAGCCATACAAAAATTTCCCTACTGTATATAGAGGTATTGATATTATTATTGGATTATCAAGAAGGCCAAATTCTTAAATGTTTATATTGTATTTAAAAAAATTGAAATTAAGGAAAATATAAATGTATATGTTCTCACCTTGCACCAAACTATAATGTACATTTCCATATTTTAGAATTTATATGTCTGCATACAGTTCATATTTCTGCAATCATGGTACATTATCTATTATGAATATGAAACCTGATAGCTAATTAGACAAAGATGCTAGAGATAGATGGATGGGAAGTGTCCTCTCATGCCTAGCATTATTTCTAAACTTCAGTTGAATTATTATCATTAGTATATAAAATGCTTGAACTGTTTCCCCTGATAACTATAATACATCTATTCACTTAGATGGTCAATTTGGCAGCATTAATATTACTTTAAAAATAATATTTTCAAAAAATACACTGATCTTATTAGGAAAGTAATAGCAGAAAAAATCAATTTCACACCATAAATTAGAAAAATGAGTGAAGCCCTCTGGGGATTGAAATCATCAGCACCTGACTCTCCCTTCGCCTAGAGTCTACATCATCTTCTTTACCCAGTTATGAAATAGGTGCTGCAAATATTACCCTGGCAATAGGTATGGCTATGCAATTGAAATAACTAGATGATGTTCCCTTTGGTACAGTTATTTAAATTGCTTCAGCAGTCATATTTTCAGCTCAAATTATTTTGCAGCAATGGACCTTTATAAAAGAAGAAAAAGAACCCACTATGGAGCTTACAATTTGATTACCACATTATTCTCTAATCCATGTTCATGAGCAACTTGGAAGTCTCATATAAATTGACTCTTTAGATTGAAACATCTATTTGTGCTTTTATTATTGATGTCATATAATATATAAACAAATAATTTAATATTTAGGCCCTTGATTATGAAATTGTTTTCCAATTTTGAACTCAGTGGATTATTGTAGAACCCTAAATTTTGCTGTAATTACTTAAGATTCTTTCTATGAATTGATGCTACAAAGTGATTTTCTTTCCTTATTCTATCAGAGTGGCCCTGTCTGTGAGAAAAGTAGATAACTGACCCAATCGGCACTGGCCAATGAAGACACCATCCGTTAGCTGTTGTACCCTGAAGGCACAAATGTCTGGATACGTATCAACATTTCACCCTTCATCAATGCTAAAATTTAGCACTGATTTCCTATAATAAAGGCTTACGTCTTCCTTCACCTTTTTCTTATTAATCCTATTTCACTTGTCTTTATGAGCTCTTCTAGTTCCTTTTACTCCCTCCAGGGCTTAGCTGCAAATGAGATTTTACATCTCAGTGTAGAATATCATGAACATTTTTCTACAAAATTAAATAAGAAGTCCTCTATCCTGGCACTGCATGCCTAGAATCCAATTTCTGCAACTGATGTCTTTCCCAACATGACACGGACCTGGCTCATGGAGTCAGTCACACTGTGGATGAGGCATGAGACATTCACACGGACTATCAAGTCTGGTGGAGGAAAAGGGACAGCATGGCTTTTCTCTCAATGGGAGCAAAAGCCTTGGCCCTTGCCATGACCAGCCTTCATTGGGTTTCTCGCCACACTACATTATGGTCCTCATTTACTTTGCACAGGTTCCCTTTAGGTGTTTACCTTTTTCAGATAACAAAGAAGATGATGCTGCTAATCAAATCACAGAAGGATATTTGCAAATGAAAAGGGAAAAGTGGTTGGATGAGTTATACTAGTCCTTGGAATATTTAGCATGGATTTTAGGAAGTTACAGTAAGCACTTGTTGTCTCAATTCAGGGTGAGGGAGTTTTAGAAAAAGCAAGTCTCACATCAGTCCAGGCACAGTGCAGGCCTGATTCCCCATGAGAGAACCTACCCATGGGCGTGGGTCCTGTGCATCTCCAAGTGGGAGCTGGGCCCACGCCATGCAGGATGGTCTCCTACAGGAACACCTCATTGTCTTCTTGCCATCTCCCTTTCCTTTCCTTCCCTTCCCTTCCCTTCCCTTCCCTTCCCTTCCCTTCCCTTCCCTTCCCTTCCTTTCCTCTCCTTTTCCTTTCCTTTTTTTATTGTTGCCTTCACATGATCTATTAGTGTGGGAAGGAGGAGAGAGCAGTATCAGATGGTGAAAGGAGAGTAGTAGGCTGCAGAACCCTGTACTTCCATACCCACTTTTCTGAAGATGCCTCATGAGCAGGATTCAAAGCTAGTATTTCTTACAGTCAACAGCCAGTTCTTTTCCTATACCTTAGCATCATTTCTATTTCTCTCTGCCAGCCTTTCAGTAGTCACAAAAAATAATCCTTTAATTTTTCTCCTTGAAAGAGGATTAAAATTTCTTCAAAAGAAGGCAACTCAGAGGGAAAACAAGTCCTGGGCACTGTCTGAAAGTCTTGGCCCTTTCAAGGAATCTGAAGAATCAGAAGCTTTGCATCCTAATAGAACTATGATAAGTCCAAACATGTAAGCCAACCAAATGGCAGACATCTCAGGACTCCCTTAAAGCATTCCAATCAGTATATCCAGATGTGAATATAGGTAAATAGAATTGTTCACTTTCTTTTTCTAATTCCAGGAAGAATTGAGTGCTTATAAATATTAAAATTTAAAAAATAACAAAAGAAAATGATTCAGTCAAATATTTTGCATCACCTTCAAGATCTTGTTTAAATTTAGATCACAGGTGTGATGTTAATAAAATGCAACTTTCTGAAGTTTTCCTTTTGTGTTGGAGTGTAAATTGGTAATGGATGGCAATATATTGTGCACATGAAAAATATCAGGCATATCATAGTTTCATGAAATGTATGTTAGATTGTCATCCTAGATATTTTCTGAGCCAAGGAGACACTCCATATTTTTAGATTTCAGAAATCACTCTGCAGAAGACCTTTCATTCACTCTGAGCCTAATATTTTTAATCACTTAAACAAAAATAAGAATCTAGACAGAGACACGAACACAAATGCATTAAGTAGGTAACATCAGGTAGGAAGAAGCTGGGTGATAGGCAACAGGGAGTTTTTGAGACTGAGATAAACCAGGCCATATTTTTCCATCCAGTCTAAAGACATTTACATGCTCCAAAAGAATTATATAAAGTACATGGCAAATAACTTACAGTGGCTGGCCCATTTTTAGGAAAACTTGCAAGAAATAAAGCCTAAAACTTCTAATATTGTATGATTCTACTATGCGTAATCCTTCTGTAATTGAGAAATAACTATGGAGTAGGCACTGGATGCTATAAATATTAGACATCCCTAAAGTATTACAATATGATTAAAATAACTCCATTAATATTGGACTATGCTTACTTATTAGATTCTTTTTTCTTGGGAACTTAATCCAAAATTGTGTAGCTTTCTGGTTTGATAAAAAAAATAATAATTCTTACTGAAAGTATCCTGTTCTATGGAAAATAGATCTGATTGGGAAAAGTACCATCATTTATTAGGGGGAATTATTTTAGCTTCTTTTATCATATAAAGAAGGCCGAATGTGTTTGTGTGTAAGTTATAAAAGAGGGATTTGACAGATTACATATATGGAAGGATTAGAAAGAATACTTGGAAATGTGATATTATTTTTTATATTATACTATAAATAAAGTACATTGAGAATTCATTATGGAGAAGAGATTCTAGTTGCTTTATAACTGACCTTATTAAACAGCCAATCTATTTTGATGACACAACTTCGAGCAAGATATTTTACTTTTGATTATACAATTTCATGAAGACTACATCAGGCCTAAAATTGAGGGAAGTCCAATCAACAGTGATCATTTTCAAAGTATCACAGCCAAAGTGTTTCTAGGCTTCACTGATGGGATGGAATAATTATATTACCTTTTGGAATTTCAAAGACAGTTTCAGAAAGGCTTGGGCAAAAACAATATTTTATTATTCTCTTCTTTTAGTATTTCTCCTGGAATAAACAAGAAACTTGTAACACTCCTAATGGATTTGCAAATATTCAGTGATTGTTGTACTAATCTCTCATTATTCTATATCCCTTCAACAGAGGAGAATATGCTGTTAATTACATTGATTTCCCCTTTATATGAGAGGCACATTAGAGAAGCCAATATGTGCTCTTTAGCCTACAACCTATGTGTCGAGCAGGTGCAAACATTACTTTTTGTCTCAAAACTGACACCTTATGCTGCTGCCAGGTGAATCCCTACTTTCTATGTGCTAATTCTCTGAAGGCAAGCAGAATTTCCAGGAGCTTCTGATCAACTGGTCCAGGAAATCTTTTCTGTTCAACCTTTTTAAAAGTCCCCCATCATTTGACCTTATCATCTACCTAAGCCAATTTCCTCCAAAGCTAGGCTCATATTCTCACCTGCAGCAAACACCATATTTAGAGTCCAAAGCCTTTTTTCATATTGTTCCTATGGCTTAACATTCTCTTTCTAGTCCTCTAATCCATTTAAATACCAGTCATTCTCCAGCCCAAGTTCATATTCAAACTCTTATGTACTTAGCTGATAACCCCAACCTTATTTGATCTCCTCTGAATTTCTAAGGAGCATAGAATCTATATGTTCCAAACTAGCTATAAGTTATATTTCATCTCTTTGAATGTTTTAACCTTTTCCCCCTAAGTAAAGTATGATCTCTCTATACACTGGGCTCACATTTTATAATTCTTCTAAATATTTCACTGTGTCTAGTAGGACTCTAATTTCTAAGTGGGTTTTCAACATGAATATTTTTTTTGGAAAAAAAAAGGATCACTAGACAGAAAATGATGACTTTAGAAAACTGATTTTGACAAACAATTAGATGAGAATATGCCTATTTATGATAATATATCAAGTACTTCAATGTCCAGGAGATATAAAAAGCATACAACAGGTTTGCTGGGAATTGTGCAGGAGTTTGAGAGATGGCATGCTGACTCATCCTTGGACTTGACTGACCTTCCCAGCTAGAGATGGTCATTTCTTTTTTTTTTTTTTAAGATTTTATTTATTTATTTAAAGAGAGGGGAAAGGAGAGAAAGAGAAGGAAGGAAACATCAATTTCTCTCCCTCTCTCATGGACCCTACTGGGGACATGGCCCACAACCCATCCCTGACTGTGAACCAAACCGGTGACCCTTTGGTTTGCAGCCCACACTCAATCTACTGAGTTACACTAGCCAGGGTAAGATGATCATCTCTTAAAATGAATTGATCTAAGCGGTTTGAATCAGCACACATTCACAAATATTAGGCAGTAACCATTGCCTCAGATAGAGTTTACACTATATAGGGACAATCCCATTTGTTTGATTGTAATAAGCACTGGAGAAATCAACAAAGTGGGTGTTATTGATAGGCAAAATAGAGGTACTTTCCTGACTGAAGTAAAAAGATAAAAGATTCTCATTCCTCAAAGTGAACTTGTTAATTCTTGTACAGACACTAACATTAACATGAATCCTATTTGTTTTGCAATTATATCCAGAAGATGCCAACATTTATATGTTTAAAATACAACTGTATACTCACCAATTTACCAAAAGAACACACATACCAAAATAAACACATTTTGGGGTTCACAAGTAAAAAATGTACTAAAATATATACATTTCTGAATGTCTGTCTTGCTTTGGGGAAAAAAGGACACATCTTCCTAGATTATGTGGCCTCTTGGGTCTCCATGTTAATGAAGACTGAAGCCTCCCCCTCTCAAAGGGATGGCTATTTGCTCTCCTGCTGAACAAAGATCTCCTAACTTAATTATCATATGAGAATGCTCTGATACTGAAATGGAAAGGACAAGGTGATATTGGTTAAACCATCCCTGTGGGAGTTCTTTCAAACTTGCTACTGCTAACACACAACTGTCTTAAGCAGAAGCCATACCCAGCCTAACTAATTTTACATTTAGGTATTAATAATGCATGATAAGCCATGTCTGATTTGACAAATTGCAATAACTATTAAACCATTTGCCCATCCAATATATCTGATTAATCATGACATACCATGTGACAAAGACAAACCTCTCAATTTTTAAAAAGAAAGCTAAGTGGATTGAAAAATAGACTAAACCCAATATTTCTCATTGGTATTAATGAACCTGATTCCAGCTTCCTGTACTGCCTTGGTAGGGAGAGCAGAAGAAATCCTGCTACTTCTTCTCTTAGGATCCCCTTTGTGCAGCTAGCTTCTGAGTGAAAGGCAATGCTATCTTACAATCACGTTTGTGTTAGAGGCACTTTGCTCTGTGAATGCAAGGAGCTGAAAAGATTGAGCCTAAAAAATCCCAGAGGGAAAGTAAGTGGAGCCTGTCAATGGTTTCACACTTAAAAATATCTCCTATACTGGGTCTTACTAACAGAGTTCCACAGGAACAAATGGATAACAAATCCTCAAGCATTCAAAGGAGTGTCTACAATAGTGTCTGACATTCTCAGAAGCAAAGTGTCCAAATGTTCACACTGTAGAAGGGGTAAATAGCCCCAACACAATATAAGTTTGCACCCCTTTCTCCTTATACTCTGCTGCAACTACACTAGAATTCGCCAAGGAAACATCTACAAAAACCAGCACTTGAGCACACATGTCCCCCACCACATTCCCCAATGTCATCTCGCCTCTCATAGAAAAATTTTTTGATTTCTTTAAAAATGATATATGCCACTTTTTTGTCTATTTGCTACTATTTTTAGGGGAGCTTAGCTATTTGGACAATGAGATCACATAATAAAAGTACACTCAGCCACTCAGTATTGACCTCCCTAACTATATGTAATAAGAGAATAGGAGATCTAAGATGGCGGCGCACCAGCAATGAGCATATTTCACTCCCCCCTACACACAGGAGAATATTTTGGCTGATTTGCATGGGAACGGAGCAAACAGCCATCAGAAACACAGCATATTTGAAGTCAGGAGATCAAGGAATTGTAGTGGACACTGGAAGACCAGACGGTAAGGAGAGTGCTTCAGAACAATAAGAGCCCAAGGGACAACACGGACACCAGGGCCGGACACCAGGGCCGGGACTGAGGCCCGGGCGGACTCTCGCCAGGCTCACCACAAAAACAGGGAGGGAGCTGGGTCAACTACTCCTTCCCCAGCCAAACAAAATTTTAGCGGCACTGGGATAAACCCAGTTGCTTGAAATCTTACAGAGAGGAGTTGGGGTCTCAGTGGCAGACAAGCTGGGGGTGTGAACACCCACGCATATCCCGGGGAAGGACCGCGTACCGGAGCTCGCCTGATTGTTGGTGGCCAGTGCCACTGGGTCAGCCACATACCTGAGCTCCCGGGGCCTTTGGCCCCTGGTACCTGAGGGGCAGCTGCAGGCGTGGCCTTGCAGGAGGCTGGTGCCCACAGGTCATTTGCTCCTGGTGACATTGAGACAGCCACGCGCCTGGGCTGGCAGGACCTCCAGCGCCATTGGAACAGGTGCACGCCCGAGGGGAGGCTGATCCACTGCTCGCCTGAACTCGCCAGCCTCCGGTGCCCAGTGCCGGAGGGGCAGCCATGTGCCTGAGCCCGTCATCCATCGGGGACAATTGCGCAAGGATTGGCTCCTGTATGTGACCACAGGTGGCTGCGAGATCATAGGCACCTGCGTGCAACTGGGATAGGCACACACATCCTCAGAACTTATACCTGAGGCCCTAGGCAGAGAGGCCCAGGGCTAGCCCTGAGGACAGTAGCACAAAGATAGATGAGCACTGAACAGGGACAAAAGCGATACAGTCACCCCTAGACGATTGCAGCCAACAAGACCAGAAACACCAGCTCCGCAAGATTGAAAATACCAAGAGTTGTTGGGGTTTTTATTTTATTTTATTTTTTTCTTTTTTCTTGTTGCTTTTTTCTCTTTTTTTTCTTCATTCTCATTTTAAATTTTAATTTTTTTCTAATTTTTCTATTATTTTTTATTATTTTTATTTTTATTTTTTATTTTTATTTATTTTATTTATTTTATTTTTTTACCCCTCAACATCCTTTGCTTTGCGTATCTTCTTTCTTGCCTTATTCCTTCTTCCTTTCATTCCAATTTTATCTCTTCTTGCTTCCTTTTTTTCCTTTTTCCTTGTTTTCTCTTCTTTCCTCTTTTTTTTCTTTTTCTTTCTTTTCTTCTTTCTTCTCTTTCCATTATTTCCTCTTTTCTCTTTTTAAATAGCCATGAGTAAGACAAAAACAAAACAGAACAAAACAACAAAAAAAAAACAGCCCTGGAATTGTGAAAAAAACAGAGACGATCCCAAGGAGGGGGCATTTCAACAGATAAGACAGCGGAATCTGTGAACACCAGGATACCTGAAACAGACAGCTCCTCTGAATCTCACAGGTGTTCTACCATAATTCACACCATAAACCCAGGGAGCCAGAACAGATCAATTTAAGAAGTTAAGGCTAATAAGAAGAACCTCAAAAACAATGGGAAGACAAAGAAATAATCCCCAAATGAAAGGAAAGGAGGAAGCCCCAGAAAGAATGCTAAATGAAACAGAGGCAGCTCAACTGTCAGATTTTGAGTTCAAAACAATGGTTGTCAGGAAGC